>BQKN01066078.1:143332-155457 GCA_022839385.1 Asparagus kiusianus
TTTTAAATGGGGAAGAAGAAGGGTAATTTGGGAATGTTTTATTGGGCTATGAGTTTTAGGGCTTGGTTGCATCTTTTTTTTATTTTTAGGGCTTTTTGGTTATGGTTTTTAGACTTGGGGTGAGGATGCATAGCCTAACTTTATTTGCTGTCTCCAAGCAATTTTCCCAAATATCAATTGACAACGAGAGTGACTCTGTCAAACTCTAGGCCGCGAATCCCGTGCTCCGCCGCCGTAAGCTCACCGCCCGTAATACCGATGGATCCCATCACCGTCTTCGACAAAGAGAGACACGTGTTCTTCCTTCAAGTGATGCTCGACTCTCTGCCGGCGGAGTACGAGACCCAGGAGATCAACACCCTCACCCTCGCCTACTTCGCCGTCTCCGCCCTCAAAATCCTCGATGCCCTAGATCTCGTAACTCCTCGCCCCTCTATTTCCCCCTTAATTACGAAATTGCCACTGGTTAGTCAATTGAATTGTCGATTGATGAATTGATTTAGGTTGACAAGGAGCAGATCGTGAATTGGGTTTTATCCTTTCAAGCCCACCCAAAGGACGAATCCGAGTTGAAGAATGGTATGGTAAAAGAATGAAACTTTTTTGAAATTTTGGTTGTTTATGATTTTATTTGGGGCAATTATATGATTTTCGTGGCAGTTACACGGATTTCGTTTAATTATATAGATTTTATAGGCCACTATATGTGGATTGTATAATAAAATAATGAGTTTTTCTTGAAATTTTGGGTTTTGTGATGGATTTTAGGGCAGTTCTATGGATTTCATGGGTCGAAAAGTTCTCAGTACTCAGATGCCGATTCAAAGGTAAAGATCCAATGTTTACATGAGCATTCTGTAGATTTCGTTGATTACTCATAATGAGCAGGTTTCAGGTCGCAATGGCAGTCATCTTGCAAGCACTTACTGTGCTCTGGGATTGTTGAAGATTGTTGGTTATGATTTTTCTAGAATTGATTCTGAGTCTATTTTGATTTCGATGAGGAACCTTCAACAGAGTGATGGGAGGTGAAATTTATTATTAGTACTGAGGTATAGAGGTTCTTTGTAAATTTAAGTTTATTTGGATTTCTTTTTGCAGTTTTATGCCCACACACATTGGGGCGGAGACAGACCTACGATTTGTATATTGTGCCGGTGAGAAATAGTTTACTTTGTATTTTCCTGTGAATTTGTCTATTCAATGCCTTTAACAAACTTATATAAGTAAAGTTACTTGGTTTAACAGCTGCCATTTGTTCTATGTGCGATAATTGGATTGGGATGGACAAAGGAAAGGCCAAAGATTATATAGTCCAATGCCAGGTCCGTAATATCTATAACATTGTTTGTAACAAATAGATTGTTGTGTTTTTTATTAGTAAGATGCAATTTCTATTTGTTTCTTACTGCTTGCAGTCATATGATGGTGGCTTTGGTTTAGTACCAGGCTCCGAATCTCATGGTAAGTATTTAAATGCAAATTTTGCGAGATATCTCTCAGTACTATGCTATCATCATCTGATGATATGTTAAGTGACTTCAATCATTTCTTTACGTATGCATATGCTACAAGTTTTGAAGGTAGATTATTTTAAATTTTAAGTAGTCCTTTTTGTGAAGCGATTTTCAAGTATTGTCAATAGTAAATTAAATTCTTACATAATGAAATATATTAGTGTATTCAACATAAACATTTTCTGGAATGTGAAAAAAGAGAGGATATAGGTTTCTAAAAGTATAGATGCAGAGTAATCCTTTTGACATGTCCAAAAATTTCTAAAAGTATCAAAGGCAAACACACGCACACACCCCCATACACACACACCGGCACGCACACATGCACATTGAATAAGAAGTTAACCAATCTATATAAATTTTATTTGATTTGGAGTTGCATTTAGATAATTTGTTAAGTTTCATGATATGGAATTCGTCTACTTTTCATTTATGTAACTCAAGGATAAATGGTTTTCTAATTTTTAAAATTCAAAATATTTTTGTGAAGCAAATTGCTGGCATTATTAAAAGTAGATTACATTGGTATATAATTAGCTAAATTCATTTCCCCATGATCATATCATGTCATACCTGTATACCTTGTCTTTCATTTGCTTACAAACACAATCTTGAAATCAAATCTTTTTAGGGTTATTTCAATATTAGTCCCTCAAATCTTCAATATTTCCAAATTAGCCCCCCAAATCATGGATATTCCTATTATGTCCCTCCAATCATCCATTCTTGCAATTAGGTCCTTCTGTTTGATTTAACATGTATTTGTTTAATTGGGGTTGGGTTAGGCATTTATCCCACATGCTAATTACTAAAGTGCCTTTAGGTGTATTTTCCCAAAAAATCCTCATTTTCCTCCTTCCCCTCTGTTCAATATTCTAGTGATTGAAAAAGGAAATAATAATTCCCTATTTTCTCCTCATTTCCCCTACTGACCTCTCCCCCAAATGATTGAAAGTTTTCCTGTTAGCTTTTTTTTTTCATAATCTCAGTATGAGGATTTTTTGGGGAAAATACACCTAATGGCACTTTAGTAATTAGCATGTGGGATAAATACCTAACCCAACCCCAATTAAACAAATATATGTTATATCAAACAGAGGGACCTAATTGTAAGAAATTGGATGATTTGAGGGACCTAATAGGAATTTCCATGCCTTGGGGGACTAATTTGGAAATATTGAAGATTTGAGGGACTAATATTGAAATAACTTATCTCTTTAATATATGTTAGACATTAGATTTGGTTATGGTTCTTGATTACAGATGATTGTTTTAGTTTCTCAAGTTTGAACCTGATATTTGGTAGATCAACATTTATCTGCCTAGTGTAACAGGTGGTGCCACTTATTGTGCGGTTGCTGCTCTCCAACTAATGGGTTTTATTAAAGATGATATCCTTAATAAATTTAGACCATCCAGTGTGATCAATGTGCCAATGCTAGTGGAGTGGAGCATGCAGGTATTGTATCTTTGAAGTACCCATGTCATCTGAGTAAAGAATAGAGCTTCAGTTTTGTTTTTCCGTGATAAAGCATCGTGTTGGTTAAAATAAGCAAAATGTCCCTGGATGCCTTATGAAAATTTGTACGTCAAGTTTCCCTTGTTAAACAATGATATCCCTTCACAGTTTGCGATAGAATGTCCTTTTCGTATCTTTTCTTGTTTTTGTTAGTATTTCTGAATTTTCTACATTTTAGGATTTTGTTTATAAAAAAACAGAGTGTAGAGGTGGAAGTGCACAAGATCAAGCCTAATTGGAAAAACTGGATCGTGCCAATTGAAACAGCAATATAGTAAAATCAATCAGCGGAGATGGTACAGTTATGTGAAACATGGATCGTGAAAAACCTCAAGAGTTGCCTGGAGGTCATGGAATATTAAATATGATACTCTGGGAAATAATTTTGACTATCTTGCAGGACGCTAAGCATGGCTTGTATTTTCAATAGATTGCAAGGAAGGAATTATAGAGTTACTAACTGTTTATGATATAACCTAATATGGACAGATATTGACAGAGAACTTATGATGAGCCCCTTTAACCAGCAATTTGAGTAAATGATTTACTCGGTCTAGTTTTACGTCAAGTGTTGTTTAACCGCACTGGAGAATTATGTAGACTTATTTATTTATTTATTTTATAACTGCATTGACGTGGCAACAGTGGTGAAAGCAATGAACTTACAGTCTTTTTATGCTGCAGAGGCAAGCAGCTGATGGAGGATTTAATGGCCGAGCTAACAAGCCCAGTGATACTTGTTATGCATTCTGGTAAGCAATTTAAGACTGCCATTTCTACATCAAGACATTTTCCTGCAATAAGCTTCAAGATATTTGGAATTTTACAGGGTAGGTGGGGTTTTGAAGATGCTAGGAGCTTATCAACTTCTTGATAGGGTGGCTTTGCGGAGATTTCTACTTTCTTGCCAATCTCAGGTGCTGCTGCTAACTGCTAAGTTTTATGTTGGGTAACATTCACAAAATCACCATCAACTTTGGGGTTTTACACAAAATTGTTTTAAACCTTTCTATTAGAGAGAATACCCATGAATCTTTTTCATTGCCCTACAGCAATTAGTATAAGTTTTATGGAAAAAATTACCCTCTCCTCCACCCCTTGTTCATTCATACTAAGAAGGGTATTTTAGCCCTTTCGTCTGAGATGTTAAAGCCGTTAACAATAATTTCTAATGGTTTGTGTTATCTTTATGCTGTTTAGAAAGTTCATTGAAGTTTTCTAATAAAAGTTTATGGTAGTTTTATGCAAAACACCCCAAAGTTTATGGTCCTTCTGTGAAACTTAAGAAAACTTATATGTTTGAACATCATTATTTTTTGAATCGTTTTCAAGCACTGACATTTTGTGTATCTTTGCCTGCACACAGTACGGTGGTTTTACAAAGTTTGCTGAGAATATGTTGCCCGAACTCTATCATTCATACTACGGGTTTTCCGCATTAAGCTTGTTGGAGGAGCCAGGGCTCAACCCACTTTGTGTTGAACTAGGGTTTCCACTTTAAATCCTATTGCAATTTGTGCTGTGTTCTCATTACTCAAGGTGTGAAACGCAGATTCAAGATTTTGCGGGTGGCAGCTTCAGTATTTTCTTATACTACCAAATGTGAAGTACAGTATCTGAGATTGGATGATATGCAAAGTTACCGTGGATTGAGAAACTACTATTCTGACAAATATTGTTACACTTATCACAGTATCCAATGTTAAATTTTTGCACAAATGTTTGAAGGTCACTCGCTCGCAGTCGGTTGGAATGGTTTCGCTGACATTTGGAAATTGTTTTTTGAAAATGGTGATGGTGGTGTCAGGAAATGTAATATTGATATGTTGCTATTTTTCTAGTTGACGCCAAGGGCTCGTGTACGTGCAGCTTATGAATCAAACATTATATATCCATTATATCTGTGACCTATCTTATATGCTTTGTCTTTTCCTTGGACTTTTCCAAGGTTTAGTATAATACTGGCAGTTGAAATAGCTGCAGAAATATCATGTTCTGGGCTATATGAATGTCTGGCCTGGTCATATATTTGCATCTTGAATCTGGTAATTGGAGGGTACTAAATTCCTCCAATTTTTGCTATGCATTTGGAAGTCAAGAGACGAGATTAGGTTATGAGATAGAGCCATTATGGTCTTGAAAACCAGTAATGGTTCTTAAAACTATTGTTTTTATAAAACCATTGTTCTTTGAAAACCACTATCACGATAGTAAAATCCTACATCGTTTAGTCTCATCCCTTGATTTCAGAATGCATTGTAGTGATTAAAGAAATTGGATACTCTCTAATTACCACTTAATTGGAGAAGAATCGGATCCTCGCATCTTCTACCTGGTGTTGTTCCAATTAGCAAGTAGCATATTACAAATTGGCCTAATTATCCAAATGGATACAACGATGTGTGATACATACCATTTTTGGATCTAAGTATCCAAAATTACACAGTAACTACTTTTTTTTTACCCTTGTGACGCATGGGACTCGGAAGGAGTTTTTTAGTATTTATTTCATGTTGAACTCAGAAGTAAAAAAACATGTTAGGTAGTCAACAAGCGCGATATCAATACTTAACAAAGTAATCCCAGTGAACAATTGTTTCAAAGAGACGACAACAATCACCATTGATCAAGTTACAACAAGAACAACAAATAATGGATTGCAAATAGAAGAAATTTTCAAAACAGACTCAAACCAAGTTTTAATTTTTAAAATCGACTCACCTTTTTTTTTTAATAAAAATCGACCCACTTTTTACCACGTCAGCTTAATCTCATTTCCTAATTTGCCAGGGTTACCAACCTCGACTATTTAGGATATAAAAAAACCAGTTTTAAAGCTTCTAATTAGGGTTTAACAACCTCCTAAACAGTCGGGGTTGCCAACACCGACTGTTTAAGAATAGGATTAAGCTGACGTGGCAAAAAGTGCGTCAATTTTTGTAAAAAAAAAAGAGTCGATTTTGAAAATTAAAACTTGTGCTAAGTCTGTTTTGAAAATTTCTTCATTGCAAATATCCACGCACACACAAAAAAAAAACTCTGCAAATTAGTGCAAAAGGATGAGATCAAGAAGCGCCTGAGGCCCTCAGTCAATTTAAGTAGAGAGAGGATGCTCTTCCGTTTTAGGTTATTTGCATGTACCCTTTACGTAATGGATATTTGCAACAATGCCCTCTAAATCTTAATATTTGCAAAACTGCTCCTCAAATCAACTTTATGGAAAAATACCCCTAAAATCAACAAATCATCAACTTATGCTAAAATTTTGACTATTTTATTGATAATATTTTGCATTACAATGACAGATTAGCTTATAAAAGATTTTATTAATTGCTTTGAGAGTATTTTTTTCTAAAGCTGATGATTTAAGGGGTAGCTTTACAAATACTAAAATTTGAAGGGTATTTTTGCAGATACCCATGATCTAAGGGTATATATATGAAAATAACCCTTCTGTTTTCGCATAAACCCCCACTAAAATATAATTTTAAAGCTTTGTAAGGTTTTCTGCAAAAAATACTTTCTAGAGGGTTATTTCACAAAGTAGCAAGCAGAGGGCCTATGTGCAAAAGGTGCATCGAATCCCTTTATTTATGCAGCCATTTCATCGAGCAGTTGGTGTACGTGGGGAGAAGAGGCGATGATGAAGAGCAAGGCAGCGGCTTTAACCGTCGCCGAGAGATGCAGAGTAATTTCTGCACTTCTTATTGCTATTTTTCCTTGTTTAGATCAAATAATTTATCTTTTGAATTGGGTTGGGCAGAGTATTTTGGGCGCGAACTCCCAAGCTCACCTCAACACCATCAAAGCCGACTCCAAAGGCAGGTACAGCTCTGTAAATATAGTAAATTAAGCAGAAATTTTGATGGGTAGGCTTCAAAATCGAAACTTGATTGTTGGATTTTGCATGAAATGGGTTTATGTGAATTGGGTTTTGTCCTTATATAGTAAATTAGGCAGAAGCTTTTGATGGGTGGGCTGCAAAATTGCAACTTGATAGCTGAATATTACATGAAATGGGTTTATGTGAAATTGTTATTGTCCTTATAATGGGGTTTGGTGATTTGTAGCAAGAGTGAGATTCACACTTCGAAGGTGCACTATATTTTCAAGAGGGGAAAGCCTTACCTCTGGGTTCATGAAGGAGACTTGCATAATACGGTATGAATACATCGATTTCGGTTATTGTTTTATTGGTTAATTTGTATGCTATAATTATTTTCTGCCATGAAGTTTGTGAACTTTAGCTTTAACATTGAAGCTTGAATACTAATAAAGCATGTCCGTCCTTACCGACTGTTGAATAACTAACTCGGTTTTGGCATTTGGTTATTGTATTTTGAGCTTACTTAAAAGTAATGTGACAGCATGAACCACAAGGTGACCAAATTCTTTGTACAAAAGCAACCATACTCAGAAATGGTTGGAATATAGAATTTAAATTCAGACATAATACAAATTAATGACTAGTTTGTACTTTGACGTTTGAAGTAACATATTCATCAACAATGACATGTTTCTTCTATTGTTTAACAGAACATAATCATTGATGAGCGAGGTTCTCTTTCTGTCAGCAATGTCGTTCCAGGTCCACTTATGGGTTTGCTCAAATCTATAAGAAAGGTTGGTACATCAATGGTTGCTTCCACATCTTTGAAGTTGCAAATCCTAAGAAAGGAATATTTGCTACTCTTAGTATCACACATAAGTATCTTCATGCTGCTAGAATTGCATAACGTTCTAGGAAATCATGAGTGATGTTATCAGCATTCACATGGCTAGAGGTGATAAATATCCAAAGTGTAAACATTTATTCACCTTGAGGATATGTATAACAAGAAATATGTTATCCTACATTTTGACAAACTCTATTTTTCATTGATCGTTTTACAAAAGTTGGGGTAGTGTCACATATGGATACAACCCAAGACAATATGTTTATATGAGTCACATACGTAAATTTAGTAGAAAATTTACTTGTATAAATGTGTCTTGTGTCTAGATTTTGGCCAATAGCCATGGGTGCAAACATTTGGCCATCATTAGCATAGATGGTACTCATATCCATATGTACAAAATTTAGCAATATTCTTTCAATAGACACCTGACGTAACCAAAGTTTATGTGGCAATCTGGTTGAGCTCTTCTGGACCGTCATTAGCATCGATGACTGTTATAAGAAACCTTCACTTAATCACTTGTGTGGCTGTATCCCATTTAGGTTTAATGGTTAAGATACATCTTTTTGTTTTCTTTATGTCCACATGGCTTCTTCTGTCGTCCTCTTTTTTAAACTGTTTAGTGTTTATTCTTTCGGGCATTCAGTCTCCTTTTTATCTGTTCTAAAGTGAATTGGTAATTAGTAAATAGAAATTATATGTTTCACGAGCTTAGGACAAAGATTACAGTTAAAACCTTTTTGCATGTGAATTTTCTTTGTCTTCTTAATATACTTAAATCTTGCAGCTGCCAGCTCGTGTTGCTTTAGCGGGTGATGTTATACCTCTTAAAGATGATAAGGTAGCTTCTATCCTATACATGTTTCCATCATATCTTCTATAACAGGATAAATAGAATTCTAATTTGTTCTGATGTGGATTAAAAGTTTATTTTGTTTTTAATACATTGTTCCTAATTCTTGAATTCAGGTTCAGATGGTTACAGAAAATCTGCGAGAATCTATACTCGCAGAGTATGAAAAAGCCACCCAAGCCAGTTATGCAGTTACTGCACTACTAAGCTCTGCCAGTGCTAATTGCAGATCAAGATGTGAAATCTTACAAGAAATACTAGGGAAAAGTGAAAATTACGCTGTTTATAAATTTAACATCAGGTACAAACCATTTACCAGTTACATTTTACTATTTTGGCATAATTATTTGGAATGTTTCCTACTATTTTGTTTCTCTTTTATGATAGGAGTTTTGAGAATAATACGATATTCTGGTTTGCACTGAGATTTGATTTTGGAATTCTACAAGAATAATTCTTCAAAACATGTATTCCTGTATTGGTATATTGAATCAATGTTCTATAATGTATATTTGAATGTATAAAACATTAAAATTTGTTAGCATATTTGAATATCTGTTATCATTCTTCCCCTTTTTTCCAGAAACTACTAAATGAGGATAGATGTTGGAATTTAACTTTGCGCACATCTTAAACTGATGGATCCACATAATTAATAGGATGAAGTTATGGCAAAAGCTGATCTTATTTATAGATCATCAATGAATCACATCTTTTAATTTACATCATCTACTGAATAGTTTGCTGTAGTTTCGGAATAAGCTACAGTATCCATTCTTGATTTATATATGATCAGCATGGTCTTGACCAATATAATAATTCACCATACAAAATCGATTTCTACAACAGTGTATATTACTCTGTTGGGATTATGTATTCAATGAAATTCTCTCCGTAGATCATGCACTTATGTGGACGGCAGTGGGCACTCTCATGATTTGGAGTTGCAGAATGTCGATGCACCAAAAGCAGAACAACTATGTAAGGCTTGACATTCAACATATCTGACTTTTTTTTCCCCTTCTTGAGCTTGACTATATCCAAATGGGCCAAGATCTATTGTAGTCGCTCAAGAGAGATAACTAACAACATGTTATTTCATTGTGGGAGATTAATACCTGTTTATTTTATAGTGTCATTTTCTGCAAAGCTAATTGATGGGATCAACCAAAGTCAAGCAAGACGCAGGGCACTGATGCTTTTCTGTTTCGAAGAGTATAATGCGACTGTGAGGGTAAGTCGTGGAGCTATATCTTGGTCAGTGATTTGCTGTTAGCTAGTGTTGTTATGAATCTTATCTGCTTACAGAAAGTGATTAAATATCTATGAATAAATAGTGGCTGTTGTATCTCTTCAATCCATGGTGTTGGTTGGTGTGTCGTAACACGGTGCATCCAACATGATATCCGAGTTATCAGTTGTGATCTAGGTATGTTGTTGATCTTCGTTGTACCACATCTGATACACACCAGCCAACCCCATGGAGAAACAAACATGGCCCGTACACCTACACGCACTCCTTGGCAATTGTGGTACTGATGTGTTCACATCCAGTCTTTTATAATCCGGTAAATTTCAAGAAAAAAAAACCCTAAAAGTTTGGAGGGTAATTTGATAAGGTTTTTGGGGTTATTTGAAAAAGTAGTGAGGTTAAGTGAGCACCATTTGCCTACACAAAGGTATTCGTGAATACAATGCAACCTTTATTAGCCCATCTCTTCGTTTTCGCTGACTTAGGTGCCTGCTCTGAATGAAGGATGCTTTGATGCTCTCTATTGATCGAAAAGGATTTGATGTCCTCGGGAAGGTTGCTCAACAAGCAACAAACAATGATGGCCTCAGCACGATGCAGTACACATGGAAGGAGTTCAGATTCAGTTTTGAAGAACAAGCAAGTGATCTAGAAGCTTTCTGCAGTCGTCTGATCGAATTAGAAGAAAAAACTCTTCAAAGTGTCAAAAGCTATAGCGGCCTTGGTTGAGGAAAAAACTCCTTTAAAAATGAAGGCAAAGGTTGTTCATCGTATGTCAAAGAGACTTAGCAGCAGGATATATGATCATGAACTTGATAATATGGAGGATCATTTAGTGCAACAGTGCGTTTGCTTTACTGGAGAGGGTTTTGTACAAGATTTGTACCTTCACAAAGTAGATTTTGTTTTTCTGTCGTTATGAGTTTAGCCGCGAGTATCTAAAGCATGAATACTTGCACTTCAAATTTGAAACTATTAGACGTATTTTATATAATCTCATTTGCCTATATAAAATATTAGTATGTACCCTGTGCAAAGTACGGCCTCCTGTTTTTGTAAGCACTACATTTTGAACTTATTTATCTTTAAATTTTAATGCATTTGATTTGATTATTGTATGCTTAAAATTAGAAATTATATTTACTTCTTGGGAAAAATATTTCTAGGCCCCAAAAAAATAAAAGAGAAGTGCCACATCCCCCTCTTATTTTTCCCTTATGTTTCAGCCATTTTACACTCTCCCAGAAATTTGTTTTTCAAAATTATCCTTCCCCTCTTCTTCTTCTTCTTCTCCTCTGCATCCTCTCCCCTCTCTTCTTCTTCTTCTTCTTCTCCTCCTCCTCTTCTTCTTCTCCAGACCCTTGCCCACACCCCCCACTCGTCCTCCCTATCCCCTCCCCGGGCCCCGGCCCCGACCTCCTCCCCCTCCTCCGTCAATATCCCTTTGCTTAATCGACCTTCGATTGGTCTTTGAAACCCAACCTGATGGGGATTGCTTGCACACAAGGTATAATATTTATTAATTGAGCTTGAGTTGGAGTTTTTGAATTTGATTGAGTTTTTAAGTTTATTGTAATGGATTTTGGGCTTCCTTGTTTGATTTGTGATTAAATTGAGTGTTTTGATGTTGAATTATGTCAATGTATTAAGGACTTGATGTGGATATGTTCTTTGTCTTGATTTCTTGCAAGCAGATGTCTGGTGAGATTTCTTGCACACAAGGTGTTTGATATAATGCATTGATGAGAAGAAATGATTTTATTGGAGAGAATAGCTCAATCTCAGGCTTGTGTTATAATTTGATGGAATTAAACAAGATTTAAGATTGATGAAAAAAATCTATGCAGGTGAAAACCCAGAGATGATTAGTTGTTCAGAATAATAGTTTTGATTTGTTTTAGTGAGTGCATTCTGCGGTGAGAGATGAATGGACAGTTGAAGTTTTTGATAAGGGAATGCTCTATGAAGGAGTGCCTGAAGATAGAATGGTGAAGCTTCTTCAGATTGCATTGAAGTGCATATACAAATCTGCCGATGCTCGACCAACTATGAGCCAAATTATCGAGATGATACATTCATTGAAGGAAGAAGATGATAGGTCTGTTGTGTCTGAAATTGATTCAAGAGATGCTTAAAATTGGGGAGTCTGTTTTTATAATGTTCTGGAATTTATGTATATGTTCTGTTTGACTATTATTATTTTCTAATGTATATGTGTTGGTCACATATGAGGAGGTGGAAAACATTGTTTATTTGTAACACTGATGACATATGTGATATTAGTCCAAATGGTGCTTTCAAACTC
>BQKN01066078.1:164271-174483 GCA_022839385.1 Asparagus kiusianus
CCCCCCAATTAATCATCACTGGAGTATAATCAGTCACACATTGTTTAGACAGAATGCACAATTTGTTGCTACATGTGGCATTATATGTATTAGGTTTTTATTCTTTCTTTGAGGTATCTACTATATGCATATGTTTGTATCTTTCTATTATGTAAATTGTTTCATTGTTATTGTTAGAATATAAAAATATAAATCTCAACTCTCACCACAACTTCGGAGTTTTGATGTAATTGTTAGAGGGACTTTAAACTGGTATCAGAGCAACCCGGGTTCAAATTCCACAAGCCACGAATTTAGAGCAGATTTTCTAAAAATTGACTCTGCTGCGCGAGTCTAGGTTTCAACCTATAAAAATATAAACTCAACTCTCACAATGGTTGGCCTTTTTGTTTTGATGATGTTTTAACAAACAATTTACAACTAATATTGTTTGTCTAGTGTTTGTGTTTTTGTATTTATTCTAGACAAACAATGAGTTGGAGGTTGGATGGATTGCGTCTTAACGATCATATCCAATGGATATTGGCGGAATTGTGGTATGAAGCCTTGCAATTCAAGTTGAAGATCCAAGTTCAAGCTTCATCCGCAAGTGTACCAAGTCGAGCTTATTGAAGACCTATAACTTGGATAATCTAGTTTAGGAGTTTATATTATGTGTGTTTAGTACTTTAAGCTCAATATCATATACACACACATTTTATTGGTTTATATATATATATATATATATATACACACACATTTTAATTTTTGGTTTCTATGTATATATATAGTTATATATATATATACATGTTTTGGTTTTCAAGTTTATATAAATATAAAATTACATATTTCATATTTATTGTTTTGATTTGGTTTAGCTTTATAGATATGAAACAAATATACATTCATATACATATTTTATGTTTCATATATATCATTTTGTTAAATGCATATTGTGCAAAACTTTATTTTTGCATAATATTGAGTTTTTGGTTTATAGACTTAACAACAATAGTTTATATCTTTAGTAAAGTCTATAAAATTATTTTACAAAGTTTTAAAACTTAGTTTATGTCAAAACATCAAAATTCAAGTATCTCATGTTTTGGACATATTTACAAAATGATAATATTTTACAAATGGGAGGTGCTATTAATTTGAAAAGCATTTTTTGTAACATGTTTATTATCATGTTTACAATTATTTCCTAAAGCTTTACATTTTAATAAATTTTTTTGCTATTTTTAAAAGAGGTTTGAAATTCAGTTTCACTGTTTATTTCAGGTTGATATTATGTTATCAGTCGACTGATGCAAGTGTTCAGTCGACTAAAGATCTCATCTGAAATAACAAAAAGTTTCTGTTTCTAATTCGGTCGACTGACCAGCCGACTGATGATGTCATTGGTTGACTGACGAGTTCATCAGTCGACTGATGACGTGTTGTTGGCCTGTAACGGTCAGCTCATCAGTCAACTGATGAACAATATCAGTCGACTGACGGCCCAACGGCTAGTTTTTTCTAGCTTTCTATTTTTTATCTTTTTGTTGGGTTTTGTTGGTTTCTTCTTGGTTTTTGGGGTTTCCTATAAATACCCCCACATATCCTCAGTTCATTTTAAACAAGAAGAAAGTTATTAAACAAGTTTTAAGAGAGTTTAAGTGTTTGTTTAAGTTTGTTTCAAGAGTTTAGTTTGTGATGAAATTTTCACAAGAAGAAGAGGAGATCACCATTTGTGTTTGAGCTTCAACTCATCTCTCTCTCCCTCTTGTTATCTATAGAGAAGTTTTCCTAAACTCAATCTAGCTTTATATTTATATTGTTTGATTATCATTTTATTAAGCTAGTATTTATTTGAGTTTAGTTTGTTTTATTTAATCTCTTTGTTACACACACCCACATTGAGCTTATTGTATTTGCATACATAGTATAATTTGGGGTTGTGGGATTATGACATTGAGAGTGAGCTTACAAAGGGTTCTCATCTATTGTAGAGAATAAATTTTGTTATTGTGGCTTTATTGTGAGATCGTTTTGTAAAGTACTTGTACACCGAGAGGAGTGTGTGGTGAGAGACGGGGTTGTCCTACGAGGAGTGACGTCGATAGTAAAGCCTAGAGGTAGGTCGTAATTCCGAGCACTTGAGGGAGACACGGGCTAGAGACCAACACTTAGAGGGTGTAGAGTGCGATTATAAGAGTGTAAGATTGTAAAGTTTTTGGTGAACTAGAAAACCGAGTGTGAGGTGTAAATATTATTCGGGTGAGCGTAGAAAATCCGATTGTGATAGTGGAGATCTCCTAGAGGTGAGGAGCGAAGGCGTAGGTCAAGTGGTTGACCGAACTCCGTGATCATATCGCTTGTTTGTGTTTGTCATTAGCGCACTTATTGTTGTGTTCATCTTATATCGCCTTTATCAATTGCCCTTTATTTATATTGCTCACTATCTTGTTTATCTTGTTTATGTTTATTTCACCCTTATATTAATTGCTTATCCTTGCATATACTTGTTGTATATCATACTTGCTAGGATAAAACTGTTAATAAGTTTTAAATTGACATTAATATCGGATTAGATTAGCATAAACCATATTCACTCCCTCTAGGGTACTTTCAACAATAACTTCGGTGTTTTGATCTAATGGTTAGAGTATCGAAACATGGAGGTTTATATTTTTAATATTCTAACATACCCTCGCAGGTTGAGCACCTTTTTTATGGGCCGAAACCTGGACTCACGCAATAGTGTTAATTTTTAGAAAATCTTTCTTTGAAGTTGCGATGAGAGTTAATGTTTATATTTTTATATTCTAACATGTCCCCGCAGATTGAGCGTTCTTTTTTATGGGCTGAAACCTGAACTCACTCGACGATGTTAATTCTTAGAAAATCCGCTTTAAACTCGTGGCCAGTAGAATTTGAGTATGGGTTGCTCTAATACCAGTTTAAAGTCTCTCTAATTATTATAACAAAACTCCGAAGTTGTAACGAGGAGTTGAGGTTTATATTTTTAAATCTTAACAGTTTTAATCCAATAAATAATACATTTGCAGAATTTAGAAAACATGCATCACATTTTGTAAAAAAAAAAAATTTCATCCATTAGCAAAATGCTACACATTTTATAGCAATTTAATAAGTATCAAGTAACTAATGCACATCAATGCGAGAGAAACTTGACGTATCATAGCCGCGCACCATCCTGAGCAGCAACCCTATGAATCCCACACCTCTGGATCATGAGGAGGGGATACCTTTTTCTTTTTCTTTGCAAAAAGCTATTTGTCTCGCGCATGGTGTATCGCGCAAGAGAGGAGGGGGGTCGGTGAGACCCACGTGAAATGGGTCCACGTGGGTCCCACCGACCCCTCCTCTCTTACGTGATGCATCACGTGCGAGACAAATAGCAGGACTCTTTTCTGTGTGTGCACGTGGCCGTGTATGTCTCTGTGTCCCCCTTACCCATACCTTAATATTTTTTTATATTGTTTAGAACCAGATGGCCCAACTGCTTCCAAACGCTGCCGGCCAAATTTATAAAATAAATAACAATTACATCAAGGAAAATGCCTTGGGACCATTTTCAAATATACTGTAAAACCTTTTTCAAAAAAAGGCTCTTGAATAGCGTGTAAAGTCACGGATCGGCATGCGAAAACAAGGAATCATATAAAAAAGGAAAGGATTGCTTATCATCATCCTCTGCGTTGCCGGTCCGTTCAAATGATTCCCCTTTCTCAATTTTAAATAAGGAAATCACTAAAACGTGCATAAAGTTGCACTCCGGAGTAAATGAATCATGGTCATCAATTTTGAAAATTTTAAGAGCTAAGAATTCCAAACAAAGATAATAATTAACAAGTCCTAATGCACCGACCATTCTGTTTTTACTTTCTTAGGGGCTGTTTGGATCAGTTTTTTGGACGGGTAAAAAGAGGGAAAGCTACAAAAAATGTTAGCTTTTTGATAGCTTTCCCCCAAATTCGCCTCTATAAAAGACGATTTTGGGGGAAAACTGCCAAAAAGCTGACATTTTTGACAGCTTTCTTCCCTTTTCCCTATCAAAAAAATAGAACCAAACAGGGCCTTAGCTCTCACATCAAGTGGTCTGCTCCCAGTTGCATACAAGTACAAATGAATCCTTGCCATAAATTTTGAAACATCTAGCGGTTGTTTGGCTAAAAACCCAAGTTTGGAATATTACTCACGTGAAATAGGTTGTGAGATCCGTTTTCATGTTTTCAAATTCATTTCATGAAACTTTAGGAGTAAATGAGTTTTCTTAAATTTGGTATTCATCACACTATTATCTTACTAGTGGGTGGGTCCTATATACACAACATCTCTCTTTTTTCTCTCAACCAAACACAAAAAAAAAAAATCAAACAACTTCATGTGAGTGTGTTGGATGTTTTGATTTCATTTTCTTAGTTTCTCAGCCAACCATACAGCCCCTAAAGCAAAGGACTCCAAGGAGAGAGGAACTGTTGGTTACCAGCTCCCACCGTTTCGTTTTCTGATTGACTTTGTTGGACAAATTTTCAAAACCAACCTCTTTCCACGTTTAATCCCCAAAAAAGATCCATTTTGAAGTTATTTGCAAAAACCGACCTGGTTTCAGCATTGGCGCTGAAACCATGTTGGTTTTTGAGAAAAGGAGTCCGAAAATTCACGGGAATTGAACTCCCGTTAAGTTTAGCAAAACTGCTAAACTTCACGGGAGTTCAACTCCAGTGAAGTTTCGAAAGTTTTTGTTTTCAAAAACCGACCTGGTTCAGCGCCAAGGCTGAAACCAGGTCGGTTTTTGAAAATATTGTTGAAAGGGATCTCTTTTTGGGATTAAACGTGGAAAAAGGTTAGGTTTTGAAAATTTATCCTTACTTTGTTGCTTCTTTGTGCAGTTGATTTTCCTCATTGGTGTTACTGTTTATTCATTGAAAAAGAAGTTGATACTCGTATTCTCAATTTCAACCGCAGACTGCTGTTAGAAGTGGGATGGAGTGGGGACTGTGGGGTTTATCATAATAATCTGGAGTGTAGATAAAAATCCCCATTTCCTAGATTCTTCACCTTCACTCGACCCAACTGTGAATATAGCTTTAAAGAGAGTCAGGGGGTTCTCTGCAGCTACCCGCAATAAATCTCCCTCGTTTACATCCGCCGCTAGCAAGCAAGCAAAACCGTGCTCCAAATCGACACCAATACGGTGGTGATCGGAGACGCGGCTGCCGCCAACATCATACAGAAGTCGGTGGAGATCGGGTCGGACTGCGAAGCATGAGCTTGAGAGGCCCAAGAAAGCTCTTCCCCGTACGGTGGTAAGTGCTGGATCTGCCGAGAGATCAAATTTCTATGATTGATTCGGTGTTTTTTTAAATAAAAAAAAAATAGATCAGCAACAGATGCCTTTTTTCTATTTTTCAATCTGTAAAAGACGATGGGTTTTCCTTTCCCCACCAATTTGATACGCAGGCAGCGAAGGAAATGATCAGAGGAGAGCGCGTCGAGAAATCGAGGGAGGCTATCAAGAGGCTAGATGGAGTCGCGACGGCTGCGGGAAGTTTCGGCGCTGCGATGAACGAGAGCAAGCGAGCGCGCCAACAGCGTCAAACTCGGGGTTTAACCGAGAGGAAAGCGTTCGGACGGCACAAAGAGAGGGAGGAGGTGCTGCGATGGTTGAAAGATGAGGATGAGAGCGGTAGTAATGTCTCTCTCTCTCTCTCTTCTCCGTCGTGGGCCGTGGAGGAGTGGGGGGAAACCACCTTAGCTCAACTCGTGTACAATGATGAGAACTTAGCTAATTCTTTTAGTCGTAGAATCTGGGCGTGTATCTCCACTCGCTTTGATGTCAAGAAGGCCATGACAGGCGTGCCAGAATACGCTGCAGAAAGTGGACCCGGAGTTGGGGGACTTGGCGCCCTGCAGGAAGCTCTTAAGAAGATGGTATCGTCTGTGGGATATTTCTACCTTGTCTTGGACGATGCATGGAATGACGACAATCGTTCTGATCGGGATAAATTGCTTGCTCCTCCGAGGAGTGGGCGTAAAGGAAGCAAAACCTTGTTAACTACTAGAACGGAGAGGGTTGCAGAAATGGCTGCATCGGCTTCCGGAGGATCAACAAAGGAACCAATGAAATTAAAACCCTTAGATGATGACAGCTTCCTGCCACTTTTCAACCAATACGCATTTGCTGGTGAAGGTTCCTGTGCTTATAGAAAATTGGAATCCATTGGCGAGCAAGTAGCAAGAAGGCTTGGAGGCTTTGCCGTTTGTCACAAAGACTATTGGAGCTCTATTGAATTCTAAATTGGACGATAGTCGTTGGACCCGAATCTTGAAATCAAGCTACCATCATTTACCAGTGCACCTAAGATCTTATTTTGCCTATTTGAGCATCTTTCCTCAAGATTATATGTTTATCAAAGATGATCTAGTCTTCATGTGGACGGCTCTCGGCTTCATTCAACAATCTCCCCAATATCCAAGGGAGACACCGAGGATATAGGAAGGCGTTACTTTGATGATTTACTGAAGCTATCATGTCTCGAGCAAATATTACTACACAGATCACTACACCATGCATGCTCTTTTGCATGATCTGGCATGTAAAGTGTCTCATGATGAATGCTTTAGATTTGTCGAATATGTGAAAATTGATCAGTTCCCAAATACAGTACGTCATTTGTACTTCAAAACTGATAAACTTAGCCTTCTTAAAGATGTGGACAAATGGAAGAATCTACGCACCCTTGTGTTAATCTTCAGAGGATATGTTAATGAGCATGCTAAGGCTTTTGAAGAAGTGTTTAAATCACTGAAAAGCATTCGGGTGTTGTGCCTAATTATTGACGGCATGAAAGTATTGCCAAATGCAATTGGTAACTTGAGGCATCTCAGGTACGTGTCGATTCATCATGATATTTCTCGGTTGCCTGGTTCATTCTGCAAGCTTTACCACCTGCAGGTTCTGGCTAGTGAAAAATTTTCTGCTGAGTCTGTTCTTGGCTTGAATGACCTCATTTGTTTGAGACACATGATCACAAGTTATGTTTATTATGAAAAAAATCGAAGGGATTGGAACACTGACTTCATTTCAATGGTTGTCATTCCCTGCTAATGCATGAAAAATTAGCAAATTGAAGGACCTGACAGAGCTCCATGTAACTGATGATCAGTGGCCTTATGAATGATAAACCTTGCGAGGAAGTTAGTATGATTGAGTTGCATGGTAAAAAAAACCTCGTCAAGTTACAGTTGGTTTGGTCTGATCATGGTGATGTGGCGGATGAGTACGAACTGGTTCTTGATTGCCTACAGCCACCCGATAGCCAATGTGCCAGGTCTCCATGTTGGATGGAACCAGAATTATTAAAAATCTATGAAATGAGGTCTCCTGAGGGTCCATTGTTGTCATTCGAGTATTTGGTTCACTTTTCACTAAGTTAAGGCCTGACATATCTTTAGATATCTCGTCTAATCTCTTATTTAGTTTATTAATCATGTCACCAATCTCATGGCAGAAATGGATGGCAAGAGAATAAATGAGGGAAGCTACAACATACCATTGATGAATCAGATGATGTAGACGGTAGCTAGATGGCCAACCGTCTACATCATCTGATTCATCAACGGTATGTTGTAGCTTCCCTCATTTATTCTCTTGCTTTATTAGCATCCATTTCTGCCATGAGATCGGTGATATGACTAATAAACTAAATAAGAGATCGGACGAGATATCTAAGGATATGTCAGTCCTTAACTTAGTGAAAAGTGAACCAGATACTCGAGTCACAACAATGGACCCTCAGGAGACCTCATCAATCCATTTCCTTTCTTTTTCACATTGTGGTGAATTGGACAGTCTCTTTCCTACATTATTAATGCAAGGTGGCCTAACTTGTCTTTTAAATATTGAGTTGCATGGTTGTAACAACATAACGTCCTTTCCCTCTGAAGAGGCGTGTGGAGTCTGTGGACGATTAACTTCACTGAGGCGGCTGACGCTGATAAAGTGTGGAGAGTTGACATCCGTTGAGGGTTTAAAGGCTCTTCCCCACCTTCATGTGCTTACTATTTATGACCGTCCCAAACTTGTGCAAGCAGTTGCAGCAGCAACCTCGACGTCAATTAAGTGGAAGAAGGAGGAGTTCACATTAACCGTTGACAAACTTGATATCGATGACCCCTTGCTGCTGCACATAGAGCCGAGCCATTGAGAAAACTCACATATCTTAGACAGGTGCATATAACAGATTGTAGTCATCTCAAGGGTGCTCACACAGAGTCATGGTTGCTGCAGAACACGGCTTCACTTCAATGTCTCTATCTGAATAATATTGCAAAGAGCTTGCCTTGTAGCCTCCAAAATCTCTCTTCCCTCAAGTACTTAGAACTTACTGAAGCTTATGAGCTTCAGTCATTAGCTCAACTGCCTTCGTCTCTGCCAAAGCTGAAGATTTGGAACTGCAACGGGACACTGAAGGAGCAGTACCGGGAGAAAGAAGGTGCCGATTGGCCCAACATCCAACACATCCGTTTCATTAGGATAAGTTTATAGGTACAATCTCTCCTCTCCCAATCTTACCATATTATAAACTGAAATTGATTCTTGATGCATTTGTCTTCTGTTGTTGTTTCTTTTCTGTTGTTTAAGTTGCGTATAATCAATGATTCACTTTAGTCATGGAATTTTTATTAGTATTCATGATCTTGCCGAATTATTTTGAATTTTTTGTTGCTTTATCTTGATCATCGGCAACTCTTTTCATCCATGAATTGTTTCATTTATTTTTCAGTTCTCTATCTTTTTTTTTCTTTTCTTTCCTGTTTACTTTGAACTATCTTTTAAGGTTAATGAAGATTGCATTTAACTAAAGACAATGTTTTCGATTTTCTATCACATCCTTCTCTTAATTCCATATTCACCTTTTATTTCTTGATATGGTCTCTTAGTTTCAGTAATTATCCAAAATAAATAGCAAAAATAATCACTGAACTAAGTTTGGACTCTACAAAGAATCATTTTCCATGAACAAAAAAAGTTGTTAAAAATATGTTTAAAGGTGAGAAAGATTGGGTGCTTTTACTCTCTGACATTTAATATGGGGAATGCTTTAACTCTCTGACAAAGTTCTTAGTTTCATATGTTACAAATTTATTTCCCCACCCAAGTTCTGACTTCTGATTGTATGTTCATCTGTATTCTAATGTTCAAAATTTCAGTAACATATGGGTGGAGTGGGTTTTGTCAATTCCTTTGTTTAAACTGCAAACTGTAACTCCATCAACTCTTCAGTAACTCCTAAAGAAACTGACTGATGGTTGAGTGTACCAAATAATTTGTCATAGTTTAAGAGTAAGCTAAAGTATCTATTCTCGATTTAAATGATCAATGTGATCTGACCTTTATAATAATTCACCATACAATATCGACTCCTATAGCATTACATAATACTCTTTTGGGATATGTATCCAGTGCATTACATAATACTCTTTTGGGATATGTATCCAGTGCAAATTTTCTCTGTATACTTATGTGGATGGGGCACTCACATGATTTGGAATTGCAGAATGTAGATGCACCTAACGCATAACCACCATGGAAGGCTTGACATTCGACATATTTAACATTTTTCTTATCTTGAGCTTGATGATGCCCAAATGTCCCAATATCTATTTTAGTTGCTCAAGAGAGAGAATTAAAATATTTTATTTCACGGTGGGAGATTAATACATTTCTATTTTGTAGTGTCATTTCTGGCAAAGCTATTGATGGGTTCAACTGCAGATAAGCAAGACGCAGGGCACTGATCCTTTTCTGTTTCAAACAGTACAATGCAATCGTGAGAGTAATTAAATCATGGAGCTCTTTCTTGGTCAGTGAATTGTTATTAGTTCCTTGTTGCTAAACTTATTTGCTTAGAAAAAGAGATTATATATCTACGGGTGAACCAGGGTTGATTTGCCCCTTTAATCCATGGTGTTGATTGGTGTGGCACTAACACTACGCATCCAAGCCATCAGCTGTGATCTGCCCATGTTGATGATCTTGGTCGTAGTGGCTCGATATTTGATGCATAGCAGCCAACACTTTGGAGATACATCACATTGCGTACACATACATGCACACACTCACAGTGAATTGGTGGATAACTCCAATTCCTTGGCTACTGTGATACTTACATGTTACATCCACTCTCTTATTATTGAGTAAATTTCACAACCCCCCCC
>BQKN01066078.1:202855-219387 GCA_022839385.1 Asparagus kiusianus
ATTTATAAATACATATTATATAGTTATATATGTATTTGTTACATACTTACATTATGCTTAGTACAGTTATACAATTTACTTATATGATATTCTTTAGTTAATTATTCTCCCTTTTATAATGTCCTTAGTCACATCTTTTATTTTTTCTATATGAATTAGGGTTACTAAAATAAAGGATCTTAAGGTACTGCTGGCAACCATTTTTTTGTTGTTTTTGTTCATGATATGCTTTTTTCTGTTTGTGTCCGGTTCACTTTGTCTTCATGCCTGCATCTTTTACTCCTCTCTCCCGAGCAGCGTAGGGGATCAGATTACCGTGCGGGGGGCTTGCCTTCTGCGGGGAGCGGCTAACCCTCCGTGTTGCTTTCATCTCTTGTTCTGCTCGGGCTGGTTCTTAGGTCCTTTATATATACTAGATACAATATACTTATATATAATTATACTTATGCACTTTTTTTGGTCAATGAAAGAATTTTATTCATTCACCAATTTTGTAAAGTTTATGTACATCAATGTACTCATAAACTGAGAACACTATAAGCTAAAGTTTGTATTAACAATCAAGAATAACAAACAAAAATATCAAAAACAATCTGACTACCACTCTTATGAGTTTATAGGGAAAGAATTCATTCCCTGTTTTCAGGCGGTAGAGAGCTATTGAGAATAATGGTCATAAGCTCCACTTTAATGTCTCTGATCAATTGATCATAACTTCTATTTTTCTGCTTAAAGATTCTCTCATTGAGCTCCTTCCTGATACAATATATTGTAGAAGAAAATTCCATTTTTTAACTCTTTGTTTGAAACCTTTTCCCCTCAATCTGTAACTATACCAGTTCAAAAGCTGATTCCATTTGCAAGTTCTCCAATTGTATTGGAACCAATCCATGACCCCATTCCAGACATCCTTTGAGTAGTTGCATTCAAAGAACAAGTGGTTACAGTTCTCTATATCAGCCCCTGAGCATAAACAACAACAGTTGGCCTGAATAATTCCTCAATTATGCAGCTTATCTTGGGTAAGGAGTCTATCTTGGACTACTAACCACAACACAAAAGAATGTTTAGGGTAGTTAAGCCTCTCCCATACTGTATCATACCATGATATTTTGATTGTTGAGGGTAATAGGGCATAATACAAATCAGATAGATGAATTTTAGAGTCTTTTAAACAAGAACATATCAATTGCTTCAAATTATCAGCTCCGCCACAAAAAGTTAAGGCTTTGTCCCTGACTTTTAGTAGTTGTTTCCACATCCATGAATCTCCCTTTTTCACAGCTATCTGCCATATGTTCCTATTTTTAAATAAGTGCCATAAACCTATTTGATCCACAAAGTCTCTTTGTTGATATGAATATACTATAGTGCTCGCAAGGCTGAAGCATTGTTCTAGATTGCAGCTGAAAATATCTCTAAACCTCCAAACTTCTTCCTAAGACAAACTTTTTCCCATGATACCAGAGGTGTCTTGAAGGCTTGATCAGTTTACCCCAAAGAAAATTCTTGCATAGCTCATCAATTCTCTGGAGAACTTTGACAAGAAGGACATAACTAGATGTCTAGTATATTTGAGCACCTAGTATGACGCTCTTTATAGTTTGCAATCTTCCAACATATGATAAATTCCTATGCTTTAACCAGGTTTGAAATTGGCTAGAAATTTTATTGAAAAGTGGATTGCAATCAATATATGATAGCCTTTTACAAATGAGAGGAACTCCTAATTACCTGATTGGCATGATTCCTACAGAAAAACCCAGATAATCATGAATGGAATCCTTTACTGAATCTTCAACCCCCCTCCCCCCCCCAAAAAAAATTGGAACACTTATTAGGATTTGCTTCCAAGCCAAAAGTAGCACTAAAAATTATGATACACTGATATAGCTTCTGAACAGAGCAGAGATCCCCTTTACTAAATAAGAGTAAATCATCAGCAAATATCAAGTGATTAATCTTTAGCTTACCACATTTTGGATGAAACTTGAAGTTTCTGTCATGTTTTAATAGGTTAAGACTTCTAGAGATATATTCCATACCAAGAATAAACAAATAAGGAGATATGGGGTCACTTTGCCTTAGACCACTTTCACCCTTAAAATAGCCATGAAGAGAGCCATTAAGCTAGATGAAATACTTCGGTGAGGATATACAAGCCATGATCCATCTAATCATCTCATTAGGAAAACCCAAACCAATAAGCATCTCCTTTAGAAAACTCCAACTGATTGTATCAAAAGCCTTCCTTATGTCAATATTCAACATGATCCTAAGAGATAAATGCTTCCTATCATAGTTTTTGACAAGCTCATGGGCTAGCAAGATGTTATTTATTATTTGTCTCCCTTTTATACAATCACTCTGAGCTTCACTTATGAGATAACCCATGACAGTTTGAATTATATTAGCAAGATTTTTGGAGATAAACTTGTAGAGGCAATTATAACAAGATATAGGTCTAAAATCTGAGGGAGTTTTAGGACATTGCACCTTGGGAATAAGTGATATGGAAGTGGAATTGATGGCACCCAATAACTTCCCTGATCGATTTGAAAAATTCTTCAATGGCAAGTGTAACATCATCTCTAATAATTGACCAAGCTGCTTTATAGAATGAAGTATTATATCCATCATGACCTGGAGAATTATTGTCATGCATGGAAAACATAGCATTTCTAATTTCCTCTTTAGATACTGGAGCTGATAGGCTCCTGGCTTGGTTTTCATCAAGACAGGGACCATTATGAATAATGTTGCTGTCAGGAATTGTAGTTGCAATAGCAGTCCCCATGAGGCTCTTATAGAAAGAGATTAATTCATTTACAATACCCTCAACCTCTGTAATTCTATCACCCATACTATTGTAGAGAACCGTAATTCTATTTTTTGATGCATATTGGATTTGATAACAAAATGGAAGAAATTGGTGGATCTATCTCCTTGAATACTCTAAGTAATTCTTGCTTTCTGATAATAGAAAGAAAGTTCATAGGTCAAGAGCTTGTTATAAGAAGAGATACAATCTTTTTCTTGATTGATGAGGCTAGGATTAAGAGCGTCACCTTGTTGTTTCCTGTGAACTTCCTCTAATGCAAGCTTTGCTTTTTGAATCTGCTCACTGATGTTGTAGAAATGATTCTTATTAAGGTCTTTTAGAGCTCCCTTCAGCAGTTTAAGTTTTGCATTTACTGAGAACATTTTATGTCCTTGTAAATGAGTTTGCCATATAGATGAAACTATGGGAAGAAAATTTTCATCTTTTGTCCACATTTTAAAAAATTTAAATGCCTTTTCCCCTTTAACTTCATCTTCATAGATTGAAACCAAAGCAGGAGAATGGTCAGAGAAGTTTGGAAGCAGAAACTCAACATGGCTTGAATTGTACAAATAGATCCAGGAGTCATTCACCAAGGCCCTTTCTAATCTACTCCAGACCTTGGTAGCAGTATCTTGCTTGTTGTTCCAAGTGAAAAAACATCCAATAGATTTTAAGTGTGAGAGATGACAATCTTCTAAAAATAAAGTAAAATCTTTAGTGTCAGTATCAGTAAGTATCGCACCTCCAAGTTTTTCCTCATTGCTAAGCATTACATTAAAATCCCCACTTAAAAGCCAAGGAGTATTCCCAATTAGTTAATGCAACTGAAATAAATCTGACCATAGATTCTTCCTAGCCTCTGTAAGCTGTCTAAAAATCACAATAGATAGCTTATCCCCCATCAAACACCGATGATGAAAGTTACAATCTGACGACTTCCAGAAGGCTATAATTTGAAGACTTTCACATAGATCGCTGAAGGTTACAATCTGACGACCTTCACAACAACCGATGAGAGCTCTAGTTCAACAGCATTCACAATCAACATCGGGAGTTACAATCTGACGAATCTCATATTCTCAAGGAGCCAAGACGAAGATTACAAGACAATGATCTTTGCAACGCTATGATAAAAGAGATTACTCTTCAAAGCAAGACGCGGAACTCATCACCGCGCTCTAAGACCAAAACGCGGAGGTCCTCCCCGTGTATCAACACCAAAACGCGAAGGTTCTCCCCGTATGTCAACAGTAAAATGCTGGAGTCGGACCCGCGTTACAACATCAAAACGCGAGGGTCGAACCCACGTTACAACATCAAAACGCTGGGGTCAAACCCACGTTACAACATCAAAACGCTGGAGTCGGACCCGCGTTACAACATTAAAACGCTGGGGTCGGACCCGCGTTTTTCAACGCCCAGCGGGTACCCAACTCCGCGTCTCCAGTCTAAAATGCGGAGTTAAGTTCCTGAACGTCAACGTGGGCATTTGACTCGTTCAAGCACGAGCTGAACGGTTGCAGGAACCGTTTTCCCTCTATGATCTGAGGGATTTCCGCCCTACTTGGGAGCAGATTAGGGGGGGGGGGGGTTACACCCCTCTCAACCCCATTATGGAGAGAATTAAGGGGGCGGTTACACCCCTTAATTCCCTATAAATATGGGTAAACTCAATTGAGTTCAGGCTAGCTTTTTTGGAACGGAGCAGAGGGTATTCGGGCATCCTTTCGGCTGGCATTTTCGGATCTGAGACTTGGCAGCAAAGAAGATCATTCGGCTGGAGTTTTGAAGGTCGGCAATAGGAGCTTCTTTATCCTTGGCTTATCAATCAAACTTTCAGTTCAAATCAACTCTTTTTCAAGAGTTTAAACTCATTCAGAGTTATCAACTCGCCCAAAGTTCTAAAACTTGCCATGCAAGTTCTCCATAACGTCAAATTGTGAGAAGAAGACATCTTCCAGTGAATCAAAATGTCGGATCGTCAACGGAGAGCAAACTTGACGCGAGCATTCGAGGGAGGCACTCCATCGCCACCGTGAAGAACCCAGTTTTAAACAAAGGGGAGAATCAAATTCGTTCTCCTCTCTTTTGTAATCGGAATCCAAATTGTAATTGATTTTGAGAGAATACAAGTTAATTTTTTTTCACTGTCTTTTTACTACATATTTTCCTACAAACAAAAGATGGCGACTCCGCTGGGGACGAGCTTCTCTGATGAAGAAGTAGTGTCGCAATTCGATGTTCATCTCACTGGAACAACCGTCGAAACTCTCGTGGTAGAGTTTGATCAAGCCAAGTTTGAGGAAGCTATCTCCTCCGGATCCCTTAGCCCTAAAGCTATGCGCAAGATCCACAAAGTCTCCAAGGAGACCAAAGCTCCAACAGTTGCTCCTATGCCGAAGGAAACCCTCTCCTTTAGCCATGATTGCTCGGACAGCCCCTCCTCCGATGGAGTGGGCTCAGATTTAACCAAACTCGTGCCAAAGCGACGAGTATCGGGTCACAAAAAGCCTATCGCGGAGACCAACTCCGTCAACGCCGACGACATCATTGCAAAAGCCTTAAAACAGGCCAAGAAGAACGCTGCTCATCGAAGAAGAAGGTCTCAGCGACGGGCACCACTTCGAGAAAATTGATCCTCCAACCAACGCTAGCTTCGCGTTCGTGAGCCTAAACGCGACCCTGAGCTCCGCGTCTATGAGCCCGAACAGGAGCTTCACGAGAACCAGACTTAATGTGGCCCTCAATGACGCGTTTTACAGCTAAAACATGAACCTCAAGCCTTCGTTGAATGCGAACTTCAACTTCGTGTTTCCAAGTCAAAACACGACCTTCGCGTCGACAATGAAGAACGCGACCCTCATGTCGCCAAACCAAAACGTGACCTTCGCGTTTCAAGTGCCAAACGCGACCTTCGCGTCTCAGGTGCCAAACACGACCTTCGCGTCTCAGGTGCCAAACGCGACCCTCGCGTCCTAAGTTCCAAATCCAATATAGAAGTTGGTGTATATAAGAAGTTCATGGATTCAAGTCATCTCAACCAGATCCATGTTCACCAAGAGCCAGTCCTGTCCAATCATGGACTGGGGGTTCTAATTCAAACCTCACAATCAGTGAGTAATTCTCCTCGAATCTTTACAACAGATTTGAGAGAGTTCATATTGAGAGAAAGACCGATGCAACAAGTCATTCGTTCATTCCAATGTGAACGACTGATTCCTACGATCTTCTCCGGATGTCAATGTTGCACATATGCGGCCAAACCATTGGTGTTCGACCAATTTATGAACGTTGCTTTGCTTGACCAACGACGACGTTTTCACAGAAAGAAGTCTCCAGAGACCGAATATCCCGGGGTCACTATAAATGTGATCGGCAGAGGGAAAGCCTCAGGTCCTAGTTCTGATGATTCTGAGATAAGTTATTCACTGACCGTCAGAGAAATCGCTAATGAGTTTGAAGGAGTCTACCAACGCACTCGGACGTGAACAGGAGCCATTCCCTCTGTCAACTATCGGAGGTTAGCCAAAGGAACCAATTCTGATGATGAACACTCAGCCATTGCAGAGTCCCAATCATCAAGCTCTTTTGTTGAACATGAGGGCTCTGCTTATATGGCGGGAAACCATGAAGATCTCGCAAAGAGACTTGATGAGCAAGAGGCCATGCTCAAATCTTAGCAGGAGGCCATCAATGAACTCCTGGCCCTGTTGACTCAACTCGTCGCAGACAAGGCCAAATCTCAGAAGACAGATTCGCCACTCAGGCAAGAATCTTCCCAAAGGGAAAGAACGTCTTCGTCCCGACCTCACACAAGCAAAGGGAAGGGGAAAATGGTTGATGACATAGCTTCTGACCAAGAAGCCTACAACCTAGAATCTTCCTCTGATGAAGGAAGAGAAGCTAAGAATGAGCAAAATCCTCAGTCGGCTAAAATCGAGGAATTGGAAGCCCACCTAAATGTCATTGCTAACAGAAGCGAGCTCCAAAATGAGGGAGTTACCAGGCCTTATTCTGCTGAATGGGATGCAGCCCATTATCCTCCAAAGTTCGAAGTCCCGACGCTACAAACTTTTAACGGCACGGGATCACCGAACCAACATATCTATCATTTCAAGTCACAGACGGGGAATATGATATCAAACGATGCCATACTGGCTCGATTATTCATTAGCACCCTCAAGGGAGTTGCCTTTGAATGGTTTAGAAAACTGCCTGCGGGGTGTATCCAAAAGTGGGCAGATCTAGAGAGACTCTTCCTATCAAGATTCTTTAAAGAGGATACAGAAGTCTCCATCCATACCCTTCTTGCCACTAAGCAGAAGAAGAGGGAGTCCGTCAAAGCCTTCGTCAAGAGGTTCCGAACCATGGCTCTCCGGTGTTCGTCAGGTTTGACACAGTCTACCTTAGTGGAGACATGTCGTCATAACTTGCAGACCAACCTTCTAGTAAAAATAAGGGTTACAGAATGCCATTCTTGGAGACAACTAATCTCTCAAGGCGAACAGACTCAAAAGATTATTGCCAGGATCAAAGCTGAAGAACAAAGTAGGCAGGATCAACCTGAGCAATCGGACCAAGCCCAATCTTCTCCTGAGCAATCGAACCAAGCTCACTCTTCCCAGTCAGAACCAGAAGATACTACGGATGCTGAAGCTAATCCTTTCCAATAGGATTGCGGGTCTAATAACTATCACGTTAACGGTTACCTCTGATAGTCAAACTCGTTAGATAATGACTTACTAGGCGATGTGTCATGTCTTCTTTTTTTCCCCATTGCATTTGTTCAAGATTAGGGGTTGGTTTATTGGTAGTTCATTAGATTATGAGTAATAAATTTTCTGAGTTGTTATGTTTAATAGAATACCTCTGTCAACCACAAAATCTACCAAAACTGTCATGTCCATCAACTTGTCAATCCGCTTCAATAGGATGGCAGGTCCACAAAACTATCACGTTAATATTTATCTCTGATAGTCCATCAACTTGCCAATCCTCTTCAAGTAGGATGGCAGGTCCACAAAACTATCATGTTAACATTTATCTCTGATAGTCAAACTCATCAGATAATGGCCTACCAGGTGATGTGCCCCTATTCCGACTTCATGGATAGTGCCCCACTAGGTGAGGTGCCTTGTCTACCTCTTTTTATTCCCCTGTTAAGTCTTAATCAAGACTGGGGGTTGGTTACTTGGAATCCACTGGATTAAGAGTAACGAATCTTTCACATCGTCAAGTTAACATTACACTTCTGACGATCATCACCCCTACAGAGTATGCATGCAACTCGCATCACTCTCAATTTTTCACATTAATAATATACCTCTGACAATTAACTTATCAATCCTTGATAATAAGATGACAAGTCATCAAAATTGCTCAAATCGCAATATTCCCTAGCAAGACACTAAGTCTTCAAAATCTTTTCACAAACATCAAAACTCATCACTTCTGATGATAAACTCACCTAGCAAGTCTCCCCAGCAAGACGTTAATTCCCAAAACCTTGTGCAAGTCACAAGTACACAAATCCTGTCACGTTAACACTAAACCTCTGACAAATCTACTTATCAATCCTCATCAATAGGATGATAAGTCCACAAAGTTGCTCCGATCGTAACATTCTCTTACCACGTTAACATCATACCTCTGACAATTCACTTATCAATCCTCGTCAATAGAATGATAAGTCCACAAAGTTGTTCCAATCGCAACACATTCTCTTGTCATGTTAATACCACACCTCTGACAACCAATCCACTTATCGACTCTCTCCAATAGAGCGATAGGTCCTCAAACTTGCCCTGATCGTAAGGTCTTCCTGTCACGTTAATATCACACCTCTGACAAAATCAACTTATCGACTCTCCTCAATAGAGCGATAGGTCCTCAACGTTGCTCCAATCGCAACACCTCTAATTTATCGACTCCCATCAATAGAGCGATAGGTCCTCTAAATTGCTCCGATCGTAACACTTCAAACTTATCGACTCTCCTCAATAGAGCGATAGGTCCTCAAAGTTGCCCTGATCGTAACATCTTCTTGTCACGTTAACATCATACCTCTGATAAATCCACTTATCAATCCTCGTCAATAGGGTGATAAGTCCACAAAGTTGCTCTGATCGCAACATTCTCTTGTCACGTTAACATCATATCTCTGACAATCCACTTATCAATCCTCGTCAATAGGATGATAAGTCCATAAAGTTACTCCAATCGCAACACATTCTCCCGTCACGTTAACATCATACCTCTGACAAATTCACTTATCAATCCTCATCAATAGGATGATAAGTCCACAAAGTTGCTCTGATCGCAACATTCTCTTGTCACGTTAACACCAAACCTCTGACAAAATCCACTTATCAATCTTCTTCAATAGAATGATAAGTCCATAAAGTTGCTCCGATCGCAACAAATTCCCGTCAAGTTAATATCACACCTCTGACGACCAAATCAACTTATTGACTCTCTTCATTAGAGCGATAGGTCCATAAAATACTGTTAGGTTAACATCACACCTCTAACAGTCAAACCCCCAATGAACTTGTTAATTCTTTTTTAACAAGAATAGCAAGTTGTCATTATAAAATCCCCAGTGGATTAAAGATTTTCTAGAATTATCCTAGTGATAATAAAGAAAATTTCTGAATTTTACTCTAAGTGAAAATTCACGTCAAGTTAATACTACACCTTTGGCACTTCTAATTTTCTTTCAGTGTTTCGAATAACACAGGAAGAAACAGTGACAAAGTCTACGTATTTAATATCGTAGCCAGTGATTATCATTAAATTAATAATCTTTGAATCCATACCTTGCATGTATGAGGAATTTTATCCCGAATCCTAAGAAGGGATAAGTCAATGCCTAATACACTTTGCCGGTGAGTCTTTGACCATAAAAAGGACAAAAACCCACGTATTCAACATCGTGGCAGGTTGTTATTAATAACACCGAAATCCATGCCTCACACGCATGGGGGAATTTATCTCGATCCCTAATTAGAGATAAGTCTGCATCTAACACATGCTGCCGGGTAGCCTATTCCCGTAATAATGGTGAAGTCTACGTATTTAACATCGTAGCAGGTTGTTATTAATAACACCAGAATCCATGCCTTACACGCATGGGGGACTTTATCTCGATCCCTAATTAGAGATAAGTCTACGCCTTACACGCGTTGCCGGTTAGTCTTTTGTCGTGAAACATCAAAATCCATGCCTCACACGCATGGGGAACTTTATCCTAAATCCTAAGTAGGGATGAGTCTACGCCTAACACGCGTTGCCGGTTAGTCTTTTTCCGTAAAAATGACAAAGTCTATGTATTCAAAATCATAGCATCAAGTCTAAGAGAGTTCATTCTCTTAGCACAACGTTACATGTGGAGCGGACTTAGATAATCCACATGCTAGCCCGACTCAAACGGTAGTCGGTAAAGGCTTATCAAATCCGTTGATGGCTGAGGGTTTGCCAAAATTCTATGCATGTTCGTAGGTCCATTAGCTTATATGAATGTGAGCCGAGACTTAAAACAGATGAGCTAAAGACAAGTCTTAAAGACTTAGTCAAAAATGCACGGAAGTCACTTCCATGTCTTGAGTCAAAACGCTGAGGTCAGGCCCGCGATGCAAAACCCAAACGCTGAGGTCAGACCCACGATGCAAAAACCAAACGCCGAGGTCACACCCGCGATGCAAAAATCGAACGCCGAGGTCACACCCGCGTTCCAAATTCAACATGCAAGGGTGACACCCGCGTCTCAAGTTTAAAATGCAGGGCCCACCCCTGCATTCTAGAAGTAGGATTATGGCGCATACCTTCACACAGGTCCTACATGACAAATCCCTTCAACCAAGATGCCTTCGAAGCGAGTGCAGAGAACGACTCCTTTACGACAAGGAATCAACAACTCCAGGATTAGAGTGAGATCCAAAGTATTCCGAAAATTCGTCCCAGTCAACCGCGAACTTTCAAAAACTTTGGAGGGGGTTCTGTACGCTGTCTAAAAATCATAATAGATAGCTTATCCCCTATTAAACACCGATGATGGAAGTTACAATCTGACGACTTCCAGAGGGCTACAATTTGAAGACTTTCACGTAGATCGCTGAAGGTTACAATCTGACGACCTTCACGACAATCGATGAGAACTCTAGTTCAACAGCATTCACAATCAACATCGGGAGTTACAATCTGACGACTCTCATATTCTCAAGGAGCCAAGATGAAGATTACAAGACAATGATCTTTGCAACGCTATGACAAAAGAGATTACTCTTCAAAGCAAGACGCGGAACTCATCACCGCGCTCTAAGACCAAAACGCGGAGGTCCTCCCCGTGTATCAACACCAAAACGCGGAGGTCCTCCCTGTATGTCAACAGTAAAACACTAGAGTCGGACCCGCATTACAACATCAAAACGTGAGGGTCGAACCCACGTTACAACATCAAAACGCTAGAGTCGGACCCACGTTACAACATTAAAATGCTGGGGTCGGACCCGCATTTTTCAACGCCCAGCGGGTACCCAACTCCGCGTTTCCAGTCTAAAATGCGGAGTTAAGTTCCTGAACGCCAACGTGGGCGTTTGACTCGTTCAAGCACGAGCTGAACGGTTGTAGGAACCGTTTTCCCTCCATGATCTGAGGGATTTCCGCCCCACTTAGGAGCAGATTAAGGGGGGGGCGGTTACACCCCTCTCAACACCATTATGGAAAAAAATTAAAGGGGCGGTTACACCCCTTAATTTCCTATAAATATGGGTAAACTCAATTGAGTTCAGGCTGGCTTTTTTAGAACGGAGCAGAGGGTATTCGGGCATCCTTTCGGCTGGCATTTTCGGATCCGAGACTTGGCAGCAAAGAAGATCATTCGGCTGGAGTTTTGAAGGTCGGCAATAGGAGCTTCTTCATCCTTCGCTTATCAATCGAACTTTCAGTTCAAATCAACTCTTTTTCAAGAGTTTAAACTCATTCAGAGTTATCAACTCGTCCAGAGTTCTAAAACTTACCACGCAAGTTCTCCACAACATCGAGAAGACATCGTTCCAGTGAATCAAAACGTCGGATCGTCAATGGAGAGCAAACTCGATGCGAGCATTCGAGGGAGGCACTCCATCGCCACCGTGAAGAACCCAGTTTTAAACAAAGGGGAGAATCAAATTCATTCTCCTCTCTTTTGTAATCGGAATCCAAATTGTAATTGATTTTGAGAGAATGCAAGTCAATTTTCTTTCACTGTCTTTTTACTACAAATTTTCCCACAAACAGCCTCCAATTGATTAAAATCATATATTGATGATACGATACAGTCTATTCTTCCATCTTTAGACTTGACTGTGCATGTTTAATGCTGAGCAGAGAAATTTAAAACTTGAATATCCAGCATATTAGGATCCCCACAATATCAAAATTCTAGCAGTACCAGCATTACACACATTTGAAATCCATTTCCAGTTATTTGCAATTTTTTTGCTGTGGTTGGCAAATTTTCATCCTTCAATTTTGTTTCCAGAAGAGCAATAAAAGAGAGATGATATTTTAAAAGATGTTGCTTTACCAAATGCTGCTTAGGGGATTTATTCAATCCCCTAACATTCCAAAAGGTCATATTCATCAGTTTAATCCCCCTCTATCCACTGTAGAGGGGTCAATTTCACTTGCTATATTGATCAGAAGCAAATGAGTACCTTGGATTCCTTTTAGTATTACTTCTTTGAACATTTATCCATGAATTTTCAGTTTGGGTTGAATCCTTGCATCTGACTTTTGTCACAGAATTAGGCTGAACATGGACAACATGCACAGAACAGTGCTCAATAGCATTGCTGCTATTCTTACCAGCATCCTTATTACCCAGAACTATCTCAACTTTCTTTTCATGTATTATTTGCATAGAACTTTGGCTAACAGAATACAGATTTCTCGAGTTACCATCATGAACTACATGTATCACAGAATTCATATTAACTTGTGCTACCTCATCCTCTTTACCAACTTCTCCGCTATTAATTCTTTCATGCCTTCTAAAATTGTTAGAATTACTATCATGAACAGCATGTTTAACTGAATTGACAACATGGTTTGTATCTGTTAGACCCTAGAGGGGGGGGGGGTGATTAGGGTCTTATGCTAATCTAATCTGATTTTATGCCAATTAAAACTAATTAATATTATTCTTGCAAGATAGATATACAATATGATATGAGCAAGAATAAGCAATATGAACAAATGAATATATCCTAGCAATGAGATATACTATGAGATATATATGCAAGGATATGAAACTAATATAAGGGAAAACAATATGAAACTAGATAGTAGGCAAACTAAATAATAAGACAATGGCGATATGAGCAATGAGCACAAATAAGAATAAACGCCAAAGCATACTCAAACACAATCAAATGATCACGGAGTTCGGACCTTCCGTCCTACGTCTTCGCTCCCCACTCTCGGGGAGAAAACCACTATCACAATCGGGTTTTCTACGCTCACCCGAATAATGTTTACACCTCACAATGTCGATTTTCAACGTTCACCGATCAACATTCACAATCACTCACAATGTCGGTTTTTAACGCTCACCGATCAACGTCCACTCCTCACACTCGGTTTTCTAGTTCACCAAAAACTTCACAACACACTCGGTTTTCTAGCTCATCGAAAATCTTACAACACTCACAATATAATAGCAAATATGTTCTCCTCAATAGATGAGAACTCAATGTAGCTCACTCTCAATTGTTACAACTCCCCACAACCTAATTATACAATGTATGTAAATACAATAAGCTCAATGGTTGTGAATGTGTAAACAAAGAGAAAATAAATTCAACTAAACTCAATATGAACACTAGCTTAATAAAATGACAATCAAACAATATAAAATATAAAGCTAGATTGAGTTTAGAAAACTTCTCAATAGATCAAGAGTGGAAGGAGAAGAGTTGAATGCTCAAACACTAATGGTTGATCTCCTCAAGCTCTTGAGAAATTGATTTCTTAAAATAAACTCTCAACTTGCGTAAAATCTTCTCAAAACAAACTTAAACAGAGCCTTAAACCCTTGTTTAAACCTTTCTTAAACTTGTTTAAAACTTCTTGGATCCTCATGAAAGATGAGAGCAAGGGGGTATATATAGCCTCCCAAAATCTCAGCCAAAACCCCAAAGGAAAAGACCAAAAAACCCAAGAATCAGAAATCTGATTCTGTACCAAAACTAGCCGTTGGAGTGAACGGCAGTCGACCGTGAAAATCTCGCGGTCGACCGCGAGCCACTTTCGAAGCTGAGAATTTTTCAGAGACTTTAGCGGTCGACCGTGGCGGTCGACCGTGAAAGTTTCTGTTTGACTCTGCGGGTAAAAACAAAGGCGCGGTTAACCGTGGCGGTCGACCGTGAACTGATATATGAAATTTTCATGTTTGAAAACAGTTTGCTGATTTTAAAACACTGTTTAAAAATATCAAATAAATTCTAAAAAAATGTAAAACTTTGGAGAATGATTGTAGACATGATAATAAACATGTGAATTTATTTGATATCATTATTTTACAAAATAGTCCAAAACATAAAAATGTAAACATGCGAATTTTTATATTTTGGCTAAACCATGTTTTGAAACTTTACAAAATAATTTTATAGACTTGAAGAAAGATGTAAACTATTATTATAAAGTCTATAAACAATGAATATAGTATTTTATAAAAATACACATATAATGCACTAAAACATGATTTCATTGAGCTAAATAAAATTGATATTGATGAAATCATATATATGCATGTAAGTATGAAATAAAAATATGTTTTCTAATTATATTCAATTGTTTCATAGTAAAACTTGAAAACTATCAAACCAAAACATATATGTATATATATATATAACTATATATATACATGGAAACTAATAAATGTGTGTGTGTATATTATATTGAGCTTAAGGTACTAACACACATAATATAAACTCCTAAACTAAATTACCCAAGCTTGATCTTGATCTTTAATTAAGCTCGACTTGGTAATCTTGTGGATGAAGCTTAAACTTGGATCTTCAACTTGAATTGTATAAAGCTTCACCTACTATTCCGCCAACCTCCATTTGATATGATCATTATGGCGCAATTTCATCCATCCTCCAACTCGTTGTTTGGCTAGAATAAATACGAAAACACAAACACTAGACAAACAACATTAGAAGTAAATTGTTTGTTAAACATTATTAAAACAGGAAGGCCAATAGTATCCATATTTTATTTAGGAACCCACCTTTGAATTTTAGGATGTCTCCTATAATTTTTTTGTATCATGCCCCACTTGTTTACAATATTCACACCATTTTGGCTTCAACTCATAAATCACTTTCTGATTGAACTTCTTACCATCAGATCCTTGTATTGGGATTTGATCAGGAAGAGGGGAAGACATATTAACTACTATTAGCACCCTAGCATAGGCCAATCTCTGCCTGTTTGCTGTGAGTTTACCTGTGGTAATAGGATGGCCAATGACACTAGCTATCTTATTTATACCTTTTGCATTCCAAAGGTTAAGTTTCAGAGCTGGTAACTGAATCCACACAGGGTAGATACATTCATTAACCTTTTCAAAATCCTCCCCTATAGACCAGGGCTTCAATAATAGATGTCTAGAACCAAAGAACCATGGTCCATTTGTAAGAATGTCATTCATATCTTCTTTATTCTTGAATTTGAAAAGAAACAAACCAGCTTTGAGAAGACAAATTTCAGGATTAGCTAAATTAGCCTATACTTTCTTCACAAAATTTTTCGTAGCCTTAAATTTAACATTTAATCCCAGAACTTGACCAACAAGGGAAAATTTACAAATAGAAGCTCCTTCACTCCATTCTTCATCATTAAAAGTCACAATATCATCAGCTTTGGAGGGAAAATAGTTCACATCCAAACCACAACCATGCTTTCTATTATCAGTAAAGAAACTCACCCAACTTTTCTTAGTATTCACATCTTGAACCAAATCTGTTGTAGATTTCTCAACATTTGAATTTGCTATAGAATCCAAACCACTTACATTTTCCAGATTTTTCAACTGAATTCAATAGCACAGAAGAATTTCCAATATTCAATTCAGAAATCGATGGAATAGTACTAGGGTTACTTGACTCTGGATGCTGAGTATTTTCCAAATCAAGATCATCAGCCCAAAATATTCTAGCAGATCTACTAGTTTCACCAAGAGAAAGAGGGGACTTACTTAGGTGACGAACCTAAACCCTAACCCTCAGATCTTCTGCTTGAATTGTTGAATCTAGAATATTCGCTAATAGTTTCTTCTTCTTCTCACCTCTGGGACCAGTTGAACCCATAACATCCGAGATGAGAACTTCATCATCTTCAGCAAATGTAGTATCAAATTGATCAGCAGGAGTAAGTAAACTCTTGAAGACTAACATTGAGGATCTTCTTCTCACTAATTTTCTTCTTTTTTAACATTTAGATCTCGGCAGAGGCGCAAGTTAGCATAACCAAGATCGCCCGATAAAAAACGCCATTAAGACCGACCTTTTTTTGTTCCCCCGTAGTTACTTATGCATTTATATATACTTATATAGATGTAATTCTATAATATACACATATAAGTATACTTATAACTACATTATATATATTTATATTGTTATATCTTAGTATATATACCATGCTGAGAGAGAGAGAGAGAGAG
>BQKN01066078.1:234387-285602 GCA_022839385.1 Asparagus kiusianus
TCGTCGAGCTGTATTGTGGGACCTATAGGCAATTTTATACGCCTACAAGGCTCAGATGTTCTTAGCTGGCCTTTGCCCTAGTCTCCGACGATACCTCGTGTCGAGGAGATTTTATTCAGTTAGGGAGGTAGCTGAGGCTGCCACTTCTCAGGAGATTGAGACCTCTATGTTTCAGAAGGACAAGGAGGGGAAGGCCAAGACAGGACAGGGCAGTGACAAGGGCAAGAACAAGAGATCTTTTTCTGGGCACCAGCAGCAGCATCAGGGCCCTTATAAAAAGGGACCCCAGCAGAATCAGAGAGCGCATCAGCAGCGCAAGTTCCAGGGGTCTTGTTTTAACTGTCACAAGGTCGGGCACAAGGCATCAGAGTATCGTAGCGCACCAGCAGGAGCCCAGCAGGGCAAGGGTCCGAACCAGCAGCAGCAGCAGCGCCAGCAGGGCAGAGGTCAGGGCCAGCAGAATAGGCTCGAGGCACCACCAGCAGCTCAGAGGACTGAGGGACAGATTCGGGCAGTTCAGGATGTTTCTCAGGGACAGATTATCGCCTATTCTCTAGCGCCATCAGCAGAGCAGTCTTTAGCCACGGGCAGGGTATATGCGGTGGTTCCTCGTGATCATGGAGCTAGCGGAGCTGTAGTGGAGGGTACGTTCTTTGTGAACTCTCTTCCCGCCCGTATTCTTTTCGATTCGGGAGCTTCGCATTCATTCATCTCGCATGCATTTATGACTAGACTCCAGCTCGTAGCTCAGCCTCTAGACACCCCTCTATCTGTTTCCACCCCTTTAGGTGAGGTATCGCTTCTGGAGAGCGTTTGTAGGAGGTGTACCGTCAGTCTAGACGAGTCGAAGTTTATAGTGGATTTGATAGTGTTGCATATGTCCGAGTTCGATGTCATCCTTGGTATGGATTGGTTGTCTTCCTACCATATTAGTATTGACTGCTTTGCGAAGACAGTCAAGTTGCGAGCATCCGATGGGTCCGAGATGATTGTAGCCGCCTTTCAGGGTAACCGACTTGCGGAGTCATTTCTGGCGTACATCGAGGAGGTGATGCGACGGGATCAGGGAGCTGAGTTATTGGAGACTAGAGTTGTCTCAGAGTATCAGGATGTCTTTCAGGACATACCTGGGTTACCTCCTGCGAGAGAGGTTGAGTTCTGTATTGAGTTGCAGCCAGGCACAGCCCCGATATCCCGTGCACCCTATCGCATGGCACCAGCTGAGATGAGAGAGCTACAGACCCAGTTGGACGAGTTGCTAGCTCAGGGTTTTATTCGCCGGAGTCATTCTCCGTGGGGCGCACCGGTCCTCTTTGTGAAGAAGAAGGACGGCAGTATGAGATTATACATAGATTATAGAGAGTTGAACAAGGTCACAATCCGGAATAGGTACCCACTACCTAGGATTGATGACTTGTTTGACCAGCTGCAGGGAGCGCAGTATTTCTCGAAGATCGATCTTCGTTCTGGCTATCGTCAGTTGCGGGTTCGGGAGATGGATATTCCCAAGACCGCTTTTCTTACTCGATATGGATCCTTCGAGTTCTTGGTCATGCCATTTGGGTTGACCAATGCACCCGTGGTATTCATGGATTTGATGAACCGGGTCTTCCGTCCCTTCTTAGATCAGTTTGTGATCGTGTTCATTGACGATATCCTCCTTTACTCGAGATCAGAGGCAGATCACGAGGAGCATCTACGGATAGTGTTGAGGACCCTTCAGGAGCATCAGCTGTATGCCAAGTTCAGCAAGTGTGAGTTTTGGCTTTCAGAAGTCAGATTTCTTGGCCACGTCATCAGTAGAGAGGGTATAGCAGTGGACCCAGCTAAGGTCACAGCAGTTCTTAATTGGGAGCCACCGAAGACGGTGTCAGAGATCCGTAGCTTTTTGGGTTTGGCTGGATATTACAGGAAGTTCATTCAGGACTTCTCGAAGATTGCGACGCCGATTACGCACCTTACGAAGAAGGGTGTACAGTTCATATGGAGCATAGAGTGCCAGAAGGCCTTTGACATTTTGAAGGCTAAGCTGACTACAGCGCCAGTTCTGACTATTCTGAGCAGCGACAGGACATTCGTAGTGTATACGGATGCATCATTGGCAGGCTTAGGAGGCGTATTGATGCAGACTCAGAGGGTAGTAGCCTATATCTCACGACAGTTGAGGGTGCATGAGCAGAACTACCCCACTCATGACTTGGAGTTAGCAGCAGTGGTGTTTGCCCTGAAGTCATGGAGGCACTACTTGTATGGAGTGCAGTTTGAGCTATTCACAGACCATCAGAGTCTGAAGTATCTCTTTTCTCAGAAGGAACTCAATCAGAGGCAGAGGAGGTGGATTAAGTTTATCAAGGACTACGAGTTCACGATTCAGTATCATCCAGGGAAGGCGAACGTCGTAGCAGATGCTTTGAGTAGGAAGCGCCGACATCGGGTTGCGGCTTTGAGGTGTTCATTGCACAGAGATCTCATCACTCTTAGCCAGTTTGGTTTTAGACCCGAGATTGGAGGAACCAGTGCATTCTTGGGAGCTATGTCAATGCAGCCATCTTGGAGTGACAGGGTTGTCAGAGCACAGTTAGAGGACTCTTGGATTCAAACTCGTAAGGGGGAGATTTCCAAAGAGCCTAAGACTGATTGGACCATTGGAGAGGATGGAGGTCTACGGATGAAGGGTAGATTGGTTATGCCAGCCAGTGCAGAGCTGAAGAAAGATTTATTTGATGAGGCACACCGTACTCGGTACACAGTACATCCAGGGACTACCAAGATGTACAAGGACCTGAAGAAGCGATTCTGGTAGAGTGGTATGCGGAGAGAGATTGCGGATTATGTGGATAGATGTTTTACCTGTCAGCAGGTGAAGGCAGAGCACCAGAGACCAGCAGGGACCCTTCAGCCTTTGCCAATTCCGGAGTGGAAGTGGGCAAATATTTCCATGGATTTTATTGTAGGGTTGCCGAAGTCGAAGAAGGGGAATGATTCTGTGTGGGTGATAGTGGACCGATTGACTAAGTCAGCCCATTTCATCCCGGTGAGGACCACTTATACAGCTGAGACTTATGCGAGGATCTTCATTCGGGAGATAGTTTGACTTCACGGAGTACCGGAAACGATCGTGTCGGATCGAGGATCTGTGTTCACTTCACATTTTTGGAGGAGTTTCCAGGACTCTTTCGGCAACACACTATCTTATAGCAGTGTATTCCACCCCCAGACGGATGGCCAGACGGAGAGGGTGAATCAGGTGTTGGAGGACATGTTGCGGGCATGTGTCATTGACTTCCAAGGCAGTTGGGAGGATCATATTCCACTGGTAGAGTTCGCTTATAACAATAGTTATCAAGCGACGATCGGTATAGCCCCGTATGAAGCATTGTATGGGAGACCTTGTAGATCACCGATATGTTGGGCCGAGCCGGAGGACAGATTGATGCTTGGGCCAGAGCTAGTGAGGCAGACTACTGAGAAGGTAGCCTTGATCAGGGAGCGGATTCTAGCAGCTCAGAGCCGGCAGAAGAGCTATGCAGATAAGAGGCGGAGACCCTTAGAGTTTCAGATCAGAGATTTAGTCATGCTTAAGGTATCGCCTATGAAAGGCGTGCAACGATTCGGGCGGCGAGGGAAGCTTGCACCGAGATATATTGGACCTTTCCAGATTTTAGAGCGCATTGGAGCCGTGTCTTACAGACTAGATCTCCCCGTATCTATGTCTAGTATACACAACGTGTTCCATATTTCTATGCTCAAGAAGCACTTGCATGATGAGGAGCAGCAGCGAGTATTGGATGCATCGGAGATTGAGCTTCAGGATGATTTGACTACTATTGAGATTCCGGTTCGCATCCTTGCCAGAGAGGACAAGAGGCTTAGAAACAAGGTAATTCCCTTGGTAAAAGTTCAGTGGAACCGAGGAGGCATCGAGGAGATTTCTTGAGAGCGCGAGGAGGACATGCGTCGTGATTACCCACACTTGGTTGAGGAGGTAAATGAATTCTTGTTTTGATTTTATGTCTTAATCTATGTGCATATCTTTGGTTATGTTTACATTTAACGCTATAATGAGAACGCTTTCGCTTGATTTTTTTTTTATCTTTTGGAACACATGGTATATGTATGGGGGGTTCCTTGTTTGGATTTTTTGCCCGATGTACTAGTTCCACTAGATTAGGATTTGAGCGAGAATATTATCATTTTAGATCGTTAAGTGTAAATATCTCTATAAGGTTATATAAGAGTTCATATTGCAAAGTTCGTATGATTTCCGAATTTCGAGGACGAAATTCTTTTAAGGGGGGAAGAATGTAAAACCCCGAAAATTTCTATAGTATATATGTATATACATGTGTGAATTATTAATAATAAATAATTTTCCTTGTGGTGAATAACCATATAAATATAAGATATATATGTTTATCAGTGTTTGGGAACCCAACGGGTGTATATAAGTGAGAGAAATCGAGTGGTTTTGTGGCCAGCATGTAAAAGGCCATCAGCAGGAAATTTTGTGCTGATCGGTCGACCGACGCGGTCGACCGGCGCGGTCGACCGATCAGCGATCAGAGAGTTTTTTTTACAGGTTTGGTTTTGGGTTTTAGTTGTTGGGCTATTGGGTTTCGGGTCGGGTTGGGGAGTTGGTATTTATACCAACTGTATGTTGGAAAAAATTACAAGGAAGAGAATAAAAGAAACTTGAATTGAATTCCTTTAATTCCGATTACAACTTGATTACAAAAGAGAAGAGAACAAATTTGATTCTCTCCTTTGTTTAAAACTGGGTTCTTCTCGGTAGCGATGGAATGCCTCCTTCGATTGCTCGCGTCGAATTTGCTCTCCGTTGACGATCTGACCGTCTCTTATCTCGTGGGAACGATGAACTTTTGTGGGAAGTTTTTATACGTAACTCTTTAATGAGTTTAAGAACTCTGAACGAGTTAGAACTCTGTAGATAGAGTTGTTGGAACCGAAAATTCGGTTAATGATCAAGCTGTTGTTCTGTTGTTGAAGAATCCTTTCAGATTTGATCTTCTGAGATTGATTCAAAAATCCTATCTCCAAGGATTTCACTGCTGCTGTTGAATCACCGAACCTGAGTGGTTGAGATCTTGAATCACCTCCAAACCCGTGCGGTTTAGATACTGAGAATCCAATCTGTCCAAATCCAACCCTTTGCTTCGTTGGGTTTGTTGAGTTTTTATAGGAAGATTAGGGGTGTAACTGCCCCCTAAATCCGCTCCTACGTGGGCATGATTTCCTCAGATTGTGGGGAATCAGTTCTGAAACCGTTCGACTCGTGTTTGAACAAGTCAAACGCCCAATCTGGCGTTCAGAACCTAACTTCGTGTCTTAGGATTGAGACGCGAGGTTGGGTGTTAGCTGAACATTGATGAACGCGAGGGTCGCTCGCGTTTTGGCTTGTTGCCTGCTTGGTGACGCGGGGGTCGGTGTGGGTTGAACCCCTACGAACGCGAGGGTCGCTCACGTTTGATTTGTGACTTGGAAACGCGGGGGTCGCCTGCACTTCCATAATTGTGACGCGGGGATGACTTCCGCGTTTTAGAAGAAGTTTGTTGACTTGTGACTTCTTCTGTAAGGCGTTGCAAAGACCATTGTTCTGTAATCCTCGCTTTAGCTGTTGTGGAGTGTGAAAGTCGTCAGATTGTAACCTTCACTGTAGATTATGAAGCCTGCTGAATAGAGTTTCCATCAGTTGTCGGAAGTATCGTCGAATTGTAACCCTTCTCGATCTATGTGAAAAGTCCTCCATTTGCACTTTTCGTTTATCGACCCGAAAACTATTTGATTATAGCTTCCGTTGTAGGAGCTTTGACGGGAATCAACATCCATAGTATCTTTCAGACGAATATTTGCCCACAGCTCTCTACCAAGCAACTCACCAACTAAGTCCAACCTTTTATTTCTGAAATCATCCCACTGCTCATCAGCATCTTTAATAGTTGCTAATATAATATTGGTCATGTTATTGTCGCAACCATCAAGATCAATCATCTCAGAAATGAGGTAGTGTTTGCGGTGATTGGGGAGTTGCGGATGCAGTGATTTGAAAGTCATTTAATTGTAACTTCCATTGTCGGGGCTTGTTTTAATTAGCTATCCATTGTGATTTTTAGACAGCCTACAGAACCCCCTTTAAAGTTTTCGAAAGTTCGCGGTTGACTGGGACGAATTTTCGGAATACTTTGGACCCCAAAATCTTGTGAATTGATTGCTCACTTCGTCTGATCGAGCCAGATGATTTCAATATTGTTGACTGTAATCTATCTGTGCTTCTCCAATAGACTCCCCTGCGGAGTCGCCTATTTCTCTCCGGCTTTGGTCGCCTTGATGATCGCTGCTAGCTCTTCTTTTAAAAAGCTGCAATTATAATGGTCCAATGCATAAACAGCTTATGCATTTGAGAATTGGAACGCGTGGGTGAGCCTAGCGTTTTGGAATTTCAACCGACCCGAACGCGAAGGTCGGTTTGGGCAGGATTCTGACCTCGAATCCTGTTTGTTATGATTTGACAGGCTGTCACAGCCGTCTATAAATAGACCGCTAAGGGTCAAATCAGAGTCATTCGGCTCTTCTTAAAATTCTAACGAAAGAGAAGAACTTCGTTCGATCTCTAGCGAGAACTGTTCATCTCCTCCGACGAGATCCCATGGCACCCAAGAAGCCCGTCGCTCCTCGTTCTTCTCAATCTGATGCCGCTGCGGCTCAAGGATCGGCACCGTCAGCGCCGGCCAGCGGCGCTGCCGCTTAGGCGAACGTGCCGCCTCAGCTTCCTTTGATCGGTGGTAAGCATGGCCTTCGTGGTCGTTGAACTTGCTTCGGCAAGTTTTGATCTTTGGATCCAACGAGGAAACTCGTTTCAAATAACGCGGGGCTCGACTCCGTCGTTTGGTATTTTTGACGAGGGGTTCGACCTCCGCGTCTCAGCTTCTTGACGCGAGGGTTGACCTACGCGTCTGAACTTTCTGACGCGAGGTTCGACCTTCGCGTCTGAGCTTGTCTGACGCGTGTGTCGACCTTCGCGTCTGAGCTTGTCTGACGCGGGTATCGACCTTCGCGTCTGAGCTTGTCTGACGCGGGTGTCGACCTTCGCGTCTGAGCTTTGCTTTTGACTTAACTGATTTTTTCTTCGTTTTGCAGTGCGTCATACCAGTGAACCACTTCTTTTTCGCCACCATTTCGGACATGTAGGTGGCGTGGACATGAATATGACATTCAACTCGCGCCAAGAACTCCCAGTCTTCCGATTCAAGGATAAGAGTCGCGCGGAATTGGTCACACAAGCTTCTCCCGAAACTCTTAGGATATTGGTTACGGACGCTAAGTTTGAGCACATGAACCGTAAGCCAATAGTCAAACCTGGATTCCTCTTCGGGGACTTTGTTGACTTTGATGCCGACACCGCTTATGACGGGAACTATAAGTGGCTGCGGAAAGTTGGAGACCGCAACCTTTTCTTGCCCAACATGGAGAGAATGTTCCCCATATCTTATTTCCAGTGTGCATCCATCCCGAGGCACATGGATTGGCCCTTGGTTAAGGATCAAGACGGAGTTGCTCTTGGAACTTTGACTTTCCACGGGGTCCGCTCGGCAGGTTATGGCCGGCAGGTGACTGCTTTACGACCAGGTTTATTTGCTAAGGAGTATCCCCTTGGCGAAGTGGCTAGTCCCGCGAGGACTTTTGTTAAGATGTTTGTGGAGAAGAGAGGGGAGTTTCCCGCGTAAGGATTCAGAACTCCTGGCTGGGTTCATTCTCCAGTGATAGGGTGGTGGACCCGGATGACCAAGTTCGTTTTGGACGAATTGGATGCGCCCCTCTCCCAGGCTGGTTTGAAAGTCCCTGTGTGGGCCACCAAGTTTGGAATTGTCCAGAGCCACTTTCACTTCTTCTCTATACTGGAGAAGTATAACCCTGATACTTGCACTTTCTTCACTCCTGTGGGGGAGTTAGGCTTTGCTCTTCACGAGATGCACGAAGTCTCGGGTCTTCTTCTTGGAGATTTTTCGTATGAAGAATTTGTTCCGGGATCGGCGGAACTCCAACTTTTAAAGAAGGCCAGCCCCGAAATTTATGCCACTTTATGGGAAGTCATGTGTCACTTCCACATCTGTATGCAGCTGACGGGGGCCCGCGGAAGCGGCATTAAACAAGTGTCTTGGGCAGAATATTTATTCTAGAACTTGACCAGTAAGGGGGGCTTAGTGTCCCGATTATCGGCCAGCACTTTGGAAGAAGTCCAAGCCCGGATTGACGATGCTACCTCTCACTACACAAATGAGGCCAAGGAAGATGTTTTCCCGGCCCATACGGAATTCGAGAGTTTCCATTACCAAGCTCTGCTCCCTATCTCTGATACGGCGCTTTTGGCTGGGTATTTGATGCTGTGGCTCAAGCGGTGCGTCGTCCCTACCAGGCCGATCGACGCTCTTGCTGTTGAGGTGATCTACCCCGCTGTTCTTTTAGCCCACGGGAAGCCTATGAGCCTCCTCAGTGCTATGGTGGGTTGTTTGCAATTTGGATTGCGGGAGCTGACCTCGGACTTCGTTGACACTACAGAGGTGGAGTCCGAGGGTCGCAAGGCTTTCAAGACTCCTAATCCTAGGGTGCCAATGCCATATACCTATTTGATGGCTTGGTACGTGCTCCACTGTCCTTCATTGATGAGTGCAGCCTCTGCCCCAGAAGATTCATTCATCTCATTCGTGCAAAGACTAGAGTCTGCGAAGTGGGAAGGGGGGTATATGGTTAGGATTCGCCAAATCTTGGCGCGAGATACCCACTTCCATATCTACCGCTGTTTCCCTGATTTCGAGGGCGGTATCTATGGCGCAGAATATCAGGACGTAGCCGGTCCTAATGGATTCACTCAGCTAAGTGGAGGTGTTTTCCATTGGCTTCTCTCCATCCGGCCAGGCTACTTAGTCTTCCGGCAAGGCGTCAACTGTTTCGTTGAGCCCTACCAACCTTATAGGTTTGCTCGCCAATTTGGTTACGATCAGTTGTACGTCGGTAACCCTCGTCCTCAACTATCGGTTGTGGGCAACTTGTATGAAGGAGATAGGGCCTGGTATTATTCTGTAGCAGGTTGTACCAAGGCCATCCTCAGGCTTCCCCACAAGACTGCCAACTCCTACACCTCCATAAGCTTCTGTAATTGGTATTACGCTGCTTCTCAGACTCCCAATTACAACATAAATTCATCGTGCCTGAAAGACATTAGGCACATGTATTCTTTAAGGAGGGGGTCAAAGACATCCCGTTTGAGAGGGATTGATGAGTTCTTAGCCGTTGAGAACCAGCCTGTTGGGTAGGAAGAGGAACAAACAGCTGAGCCTGCTCCAGGAGAAGAACAACGTGTGGCTGAGCCTCCCACTACGAGAGCGACGGGGAAAAGAAAACTTTCTGCAGAAGAAGCCGGCAAGTATGATAAGCAAACCCGTCGGAAACTGCTGGTTGATTCTCCTCCCAAAGGCCAACCAAAACCCAAGTTGATGGCTGAAGCCATCCGGGCTGCTGTAGATGAAGGACAACAGGAGTCGTCTGTAGCGGGCCTACCACATAGAACCGGGCTTCGCTCTCAGGGGCCAGCCCTTTCAGGCGGTGCTTCTTCTTATCATCCTCCTGAGGACGAAGAGGATGAGTTAATGGCTGCAGATGCAGAATCCGCTCCAGTGATGGACTTTCCTAAGTCTCCGGCATTAGAACCAAGGGGTCTTGAAGAGAATCCATCTCCTTCCCCTTCAGCCTTAATACTGCCGGCTGAGGGTTTAAGTCCCAGTCCTACAACAGGACGTATGACCAAACCAGCTGCTGGCACGAGTTTTCCTGAACCTTCAGCTACTCACGATGATGAGGAACGAGTTGATTATGAAGGCTCTTTGATCGGTGGTGAAGCTGACGAAGATAAAGATGATGAGGGTGCTGAAGTTGGCAACGTGCCAGGGGAGGATGTAGAAGATGAGGATCGTAATTCCATGGATGATGTAACCATTTTTAATGATGCTCCCAAGGTTCCGTCCGATAAGGAATCTGGTTATACTCCTTTTTATCTCACCGGTAAGCTAAGTTTGTTTCGACTTATCCCGCACGCTTTTTCCGCGTTCCGACCGTTTTTTCATGCAGGTTCGCCAACCCTCGGGACTACTTCAGCTGCTCCTTTAGAGCAAGAACCTGCGCCAGCGTCGGTCCCTCTACAAGAGCAACATATACTTGGCTCACCCACAGCAACTGCTCCGCCTGCAGCGTTACCTGAAACTACTGCTGCAACTTCTCTTCCGGAACAGTCGGTCGTGCAGGTGTCGGCTCCTTTGCAGGAGCAAACCTTACATGACTCTTCTGTGGTAGCTACTTCACCGAAAGCGGTGATGAAGATCTCACTCACCCCAACAGAGGCTGGGCAAATTCATCTCAAGCGAAGGCTCTGATGACTTTGACCTCAAGTCCTTCGCAACTGAATATTTCAATTGCTTCTGCTGCTTTGGCACCTGGAACGCCTGCTAGTCATCTTCTTAATGCACCAATCTCTACTGCTGAAGGGGTATCTTCGGGTGCAGTTTGCAGACTCGCTAATGCACCTAAATTCCTTCAAATATATTTGGTGTATCTAAACACTCTTGCGAAGACGGTGGTTGAGTCCCTGATGAATGGTCAAGGGACTTTGAATTCCTTTCGACCTCTTCTGGAAGAAGGCTTAAATGGGGTCAGGAGTGTAGGCGAAATCCAATGGTTCGAGCGCTGCTCAGAAATTATCCTCCGTTTGGAGGAGAAATTACAACGCTTCGAGACCATGGGTCATAGTGACCTCCAGCCGCAAATTGTGTCAACTCTGGCTAATCTTCAAGTTGCCGAAGTGATACAACGGGAATCACTGGAGCGGGACTTAGCTGAAAAAGAGCGCCAGGTTGCGGAGCTTCATGAGCGTAACATTCAGAAGCGAGAAGAACTAGAACGCTCGACTACTTCTCTGAATTCGCTCCATGATAGACTTGTTAAAGCCGAGGCTGAAGTCTTACGCTTAAAGGCTGAAGTTTCTCGCGAAGAAAATGTTGTCAATATCCTCCGTACCCAGGATGCAAATGGTGCTTTGGAATATCATTCGCAGGCCCAAGCCCTAGAACAGGCCAGGAACAAGATGGCGGCCATCATCGTACCAAGTGCGGATGAACTCCGGGCCAAGGCTGAAGCTATGGTGCGAGCTTCTCACGAGGAGAAATTAGCTGAACTCAAGACTCAACTCCTCTCTTTTGACTTGATGCATGAGTGAATTTAGTCCTCTTTTTTTTCTTTTGATAAGAACAAGTTTTGTCTTGTATCACTTTCTTTTGGCTTTTGAATAAAAAGTGATATTGATCCTCTAGTGTTCTTTGCATTTATTATGTTTTGATTTTAGACAACAAATTACAAAGAATACTCAGAAATTTTCTATCGTAAGATAACTCTAGAAAATTTTCAACTGTTAGGGATAAATACTTGATTATTCTCCCAGAATCGAGTTGCAAAGCAGAATCCTTCCTGTGTTATTTTGGTGTTAAACACTGAAAGAAGTCCATAAGTGCCAGAAATATAGTTCTGACTTGGTAAGGGGAATATTGCGATCAGGGCAATTTTGAGGGCTTATCGCTCTATTGAAGAGAGTCGATAAGTTGATTTTGCGATCTGGGCAATTTTGAGGACTTATCGCTCTATTGGGAAGAATCGATAAGTTGATTTTGTCAGAGGTGTGGTTTTAACGTGACAGGAGAGAAATTGCGATCGGGGCAATTTTTGAGGACTTATCGCTCTATTGGGGAGAGTCGATAAGTTGATTTTGTCAGAGGTGTGGTTTTAACGTGACAGGAGAGAAATTGCGATCGGGGTAATTTTTGAGGACTTATCGCTCTATTGGGGAGAGTCGATAAGTTGATTTTTTGTCAGAGGTGTGGTTTTAACGTGACGTCTGTGGGGATAAAATCCTTTTATGTCTTGCTGGGGAAAGTCACTAAGTATTTTTTTTATCATCGGAGTGATGAGTTATGATACTTAGGATTTGAACAAGATCTTGGGTAGTTTTACTACCCCACTGAAAGGAATTGATAAACTGGTTATTTATTGCCCTGTTGGAGAGAGCTAATAAATTGACGATAATCTGAGTGATTCTGAGGACTTATCGTTCTGTTAATGAGAATCGATAAGTGGATTCTAACAGAGGAATTATAGTCATATTGGTGGTGATAATAACTAAATTCAATCTCTGTTAGGGTGATGATCATCTGAGGTGTGATATTAACCTGATGTGTTGAAAAGATACAGAGTTTTGAACGCACTCTGCTGAAAGAATCCACGAACTTTGAGAATAAGTATCAAGAATGGGTTCTCTATTTGGAAGAGTTATAACGCTAAGGTGACCCTTGCGTTTGAGGTGTGAAACGCGAGGTTAAGAATCTTCATAACGCTGGTCTGAGCCTAGCGTTTGAACGTGGGTATGAACCTCGCGTTGAGATTAAAGTCTTAACTGACTTTATCTAAAAACATAAAAGATTTACGTTTTTAAAACGGTTGGGATTCTTTTTAGAGTCCCTAACCATCTCAACAACTTAACAGCTGTTATAAATAGACCTGAGTGGTCACATCAAGAGTCATTCGACTCTTTCTACTTTCGGCTATTTCCAAGAACGAGAAATCTCGTTTGACTTTGGCGAGATCTCCGACGAACTTCGTCTTCTTCGTTCGAGAACGCCTCCTCCGATCCACTGTGCTGATGGCACCACGGAGGATGGGTTCAAGCTCCAAGAAAGTCGCCGGAGCGACTTCCGAAACACCGTCGGTTGAGGGCACCGGCGGTGTTCCTGTTCGTGCTAGGACGTCGTCGTCATCCCCGCCGTCACAGGAACTTCCCTGTCGTGGTAAGTGCCGACTAAAAGAACTTGCTTTGGCAAGTTTTCTGAAAACCCTAAATGGGTTCTTGATAACGAGGAAGATGACTCGTTCTAACTGGATGAAAACGCGGGGTTGGGATACCCTTTGGGTCCCGACCCTCGCGTTCCAAATTTTTAACACGAGATTTGATCCTCGCGTTTGAGAATTCTGACGCGGGGCTCGACCCTCGCGTTGGAAATTTTGACATGAGGCTTTAACCCATTATGTTTCGGGTTCTAACTTTATGTCGATAGCTCATTAACATCTGCTTTTGACTGTGCAGTGCTTCTTCCAAATGTGCCGTTTTTGCAAGAACATCATTTTGGGTATATTGGCGGACCTGATGTGAATGAAACTTTTAGTCTTCATAACACAGTTCCGCTTTGCACTTTCGCTGACTCCGAGAGAACGGACATGATTAGATCTCCTCGATGTTCAACTCTTAGAGTTTTGATCACTGATTTGGACATGGAGACCCCTGCTGGTCATGCCCAGTTTCCCAAACCGGCGTTCATATTTAGGGATCGAATATCCATTGACGATCACCTCGTACTTGCAGAAGACTCGAAGCTGTTGCGGAAAGTTGATAATCGCTACTTCTTCCTTCCAAACATGAAGAGGATGTATCCCCTCTCCTACTTTTTGAATGCAAGCCGTCGTCGGGGTCTGACTTTTGACATAGTCAAAGAGAAGGAAAATGTATCGTTCGGATCTGGTCGACGGGCTCGTACACAAATCGGAGGGCAGCTCAAGGGATTGAGACCTGGTTTGTTTGAGAAGAAGGAGCTGGTTCAGGAGATGCCACGCCCAGCGAACATCTTTATTCGCCAATTCCTTATGACTCATGGTGAATTTTCTACCCAAGCGTTCAGATCCCCTGGATGGGTTTGTTCCGGAAAAGGAGGTTGGTGGACCCGTATGGTTGACTTTGTTCTTGAGGAGCTTAAGGAATCGCTCGCTCAATCGGGTCTCACAATTCCTGTATTAGCTGTTCGACGGGGAGTTGTGCAGAGTTTCCATAATTTCTTCGCTATGTTGGAGAAATATAACCCTGATAGCTGCACATTCTTCACACCTGCAGGAGAGTTAGGTTTTGCTCTTCATGAGATGCAAGCGGTGTCGGGATTGCCACTTGGGAAAACACCCTACGAAGAGTTCATCCCCACTACCGAAGAGCTTTCTCAGTTGAGGTTGGCGCACCCAGAAATTTATGCTACTTTCTGGGAGTTGATGTGCCACTTCCACATATGTGCTCAAGTCTGTGGGACGCGTGGGGGAGGCATCATGCATACCACGTGGGCAGAATATCTCTCTCAGAACTTAAACCGAAAAGAGGCAGCCGTCTCTCGTGTTGCAGCCATCTCTCTCAAGATGGCCAAAGCTCGGATTAAGGCTTCTAATACCACCTACACAACAGAGCATATGGAAGATGATTTCGAGGCTGGTATCGAGTTCGAAAGTTTCCACCACCAGGCCACAGTTCCTATTTCTGATGTAGCTCTTCTTGCGGGCTTCTTCATGATTTGGCTGAAGCGGTGCGTGGTACCGACAAAACCAGCTGAGGCTATATTAGCTGAGGTCGTGTACCCAGCTACTTTATTAGCGCATGGAAGACCTGTAAGTCTCCTAACCGCTATGGTCGGCTGTATACAAAATGGCCTGAGGATGTTGACCTCAGAACTTCTCAGCGCTTCAGAAATTACAGCTACTAAGAAGAAAGCTAGGAGAGCTCCCCCACCCCGTGTACCAATGCCATACACATATTTGGTGGCCTGGCTTGTGTTACATTGCCCCTCACTGATGACAGGAGTATATGAGGGTGACGATGCTTATACTCCCTTCGTACAGAGATTAGAGTCGGCCACGTGGACATATTCTTACATAGTCAGGGCTCGACAACTCCTATCTCGGGAAGATAGTTATCGAATTTTCTGTTGTGCTCCTGATTTTGACGGAGCTGACGTGAAGGATGCCCGCTTCCTGGACTTGCTTTTTGAGGGCTCGTCTTCTTTGGAAGAAGGCAGTGTTTTAAATATCGGCCGCCATGTCCAACATGGCGGCCGATATTGCGGATTCGGGGCCTAACCGCCACGAAATTGTTGAATTTAATGCGTATGGCGTTTTTGAGGTCATGTCAGGGACATGTCGGAAAATAGCGGATATATCGGGCGATATTTCGGACATCAAATATCGGCCAAAATTCAGAAATATCGGTTTCATATTGACATGTTGAAATCATATGATTTGCAATATCTTTCACCTTCTATTTATGTAAAGTTTCACATTGTTTCCTATCCACTACCCATATGGGTGCTTGCTGTAGGTTTTAATTACTTGTTATTGCATGTGTTTTCTTTATAATGGAAGGCTATAAGAACACATGAATTTATTTGTATTAGTTGCACATATACTTTGGTTTTACTAGTTTCTTGTTTGGAGAAATGACAGATATATAATAAAAATCCTGCAATTATTAGTCGATGCAGGTAAGTAGTTTAGAATAGCAATTACGAGTTTAATTTTCAATTTTAGTAGAATTTTCTTTTTGTTCCTACTAGTATAATGCACGCGCTTTGTATGTGAACATTTTTTTTTGTAATCTTTTTCTTTGAGTGTAAAATTATGAAGTGACTTTTATAATAACATAAATTCTTAAATTGAACAACTAATAAATCTTTACATTAATAAATAAAGTTGTGTATAAAGAATTGTATTAGTAATTTTTATATTCTGGCTAATTATTATACTTTAATAAGAATTGTCTAAACATATGCAGTTAAGCTGTTCTAGTGTCTATTTGGTTTTCTATGCAAAAGCAAAAACTTGGTGGTTGCTTGTGAAAATGAAGACCCTTCTCATATGTACTTTTTCATATGTTTAGACAATATAATTATCAAGTATGTGAAGATTTATGATATTATATCAACCTATCCGATATGGCAATCCGATATTTTTTTCATGTCCCCCGATATATCCCCGATTTCCGCTATCCGACATGAATTTTGGCCGAGCGACATGAACCCTGTTAGGTCTCATGTTATGAGCCTACATCTTCTAATCTTGTTTTGATGATTACAAACAATTCCTAATATTGTTTGTCTAGTGTTTATGTTTCTTATTAGGTATTCTAGACAAACAATGTGTTGGAGGATGGATGGAATTGCGCATTCACGGTCATATCCAATGGAGGTTGGCAGAGTAGTGGTTGAAGCCTTGCAATTCATGTTAAAGATCCAAGTCAAGCTTCATCCATGTATACCAAGATAGAGCTTCGTTGAAGATCACAAGCTTGGGTATATTTAGTTTAGATTTTATACTTGTGTGTTAATACTTTAAGCTCATATTATTCACACACACGTATTTGTTGATTTTATCAAAATATAGGTGTTTTTGTGAAAATATTGTTTTATTAGTTTATATCAGTTTGTACATAGTTTATAAAGTTCATAAAATCATTTTGTAGAGTTTCAAAAGTTTGTTTAAATCAAATGTCAAAAACATGTATGTTTCCTTTTCATGTTTTTGAACATATTTGAAAAATGATGAGTTTTCACTATTGGGGAATGCAATTTTAAAAATTCTTTTTGTAACATGTTTATAAACATTTTCCAAAGTTTCATAATTTTTAGAATTTATTTGTTATTTTTAAAGGCACTTTTAAAATCAGTTTTTCAACATGAACAGTGCCTGTGCACGTTTATAAGTCGACTTATAAACCCTGACAAGTCGACTTATGAACTCCTCTGGAAAGTGCATTTCTTTTCTGCTGAGTCGACTTATTCATGAACACAAGTCGACTTATGATAAGTCGAATGCAAGTCGACTTATGATAAGTCGAATACAAGTCGACTTATGAAGTGTTACACAGTTATGTATTTTCGACCAGTTTACAAAATAAATTATTTCTCTCAAATGGGAAATCGTATTTAAGAAATTCTTTTTCGAAAATGTTCATATACATGTTTATAAGCTTTCCTAAAAATTTTACGATTTTTGGAGTTGTTTTACTGTGCCCAATTGATTTTACAAAATCGTGTATGTCAACAGATTTCGGAAACTGTATGTCTATGTTCAAACATTTATTTCTCTCAACTGGGAAATGATTTTTCATAAATTATTTCTCTAACATGTCATTATACATGTCTATAACCTTCCCACAAAATTTCATAATTTTTGAAGCTGTTTTACTATTTTTAATTGATTTTACAAAGCCAGATACGCAAGTTTCCAGAATGCTGGATTTTGGGGTACTTTGGTCTTTTCACCCTATAACGGCTATAAACGGCTATAAACGGCTAGTTTTTGTTTTGGGGTGTTTTTGGCTGATGTTTTGGGTTGTTATAAATACCCCATTGCATTCAACTCTCCCATTAACTAAGAGAAAAGTTTTAAAGAAGTTTTTACAAGTTTGTTTAAGGTTTCTAAGTGTGTTTAAGAGTTTGGTTTGTGAAGATAATTTCACAAGGGCTTGAGGAGATAATCTTTGGTGTTTGGGCTTCAAATCATCTCTCTCTCACTCTTGTCATTTATTGGAGAAGTTTTCTAAACTCAATCTAGCTTTATATTTTATTGTTTAATTATCATTTTATTAAGCTAGTGTTTATATTGAGTTTAGTTGATTCTATTTATCTCTTTGTTCACACACAACCTATTGAGCTTATTGTATTTTCATACTTAGTATAATTTGGGGTTGTGGGTTTGTGATATTGAGAGTGTGCTTAATTGAGTTCTCGCCTTGTATTAGAGAACAAATCCTTTGTTGTGAGCTTTCATTGTGAGATCACTTGTATTACACTAGTACACCAATAGGAGTGTGTGGTGAGAGACGGGGTTGTCCCAAGAGTAGTGGTGTCGGTAGCCTAGAGAGAGGTGATAATTCCGAACACTTGAGGGAGACACGGGCTAGAGACCGACACTTGAGGTTGTGGTTAGTGTAGTTACATTGTGAGTGTTGTAGAGTTTTCGGTTAGCTAGAAAACCGAGTGTGTAGAGAAGTTCCGGCTTCCAAACCGGGTGTGATAGTGGAGATCTCCTCGAGGTGAGGAGCGGGGACGTAGGTCAGGCGGACCGAATCTCGTGAACATATCGTTTTGTTTGTGATTGCATTGGCGCACTTTTATATTCGTGCTTATTATTCATATTGCCTTTGTCAATCACACCTTGTTTATATTCCCACTATCTTATGTTGTTTGTTTCACCCTTGTATTAGTTGTATATCCTTGCATATATATCTTGTCATATATCATTCTTGCTAGGATATTTGTCAATAAATTTAAATTGGCATAAATCGGATTAGATTAGCATAAACCCTATTCACCCCCCCTCTAGGGTTCCTTCCTAGTGGCATTAGGGTACTTTCAAACCCGACATCCGATATTTAAAACCTTGGAAGAAGGCACATTCAACTGGCTTCTTATGATCAGGTTGGGCTACCTGGTCTTCCGCTTGCGGGAGAAGTGCTTTATTGAGCCTTACGTGCCTTCTCGGTTCGCTAGGCAATTCGGATATGACCAGCTTTATGTTGGCAATCCCAACCCGGCATTGGCTCATATTGGGAATTTATATGAAGGAGCTCGTGCATGGTACTTCTTTTCCGCCGGGGGAACCCATGCGCAATTCACTTTACCCAATTCGCCGCCTGGCTGCTCCACTGTTGCCGATTTCCGCAGCTGGTATGAAGAAGTTTCCCAAGTCACGGGGTATGATATTTACACCTCCTGCATAAGTGAGATTCGGGAATTGTATCGTTCGAGGAGTCGTTCTTCCAGCACTCATTTGCCGGGGGTAGAAGAATATCTATCCTGTGAATAAGAAGCATCTGGGGCTGTCGAAGCTCCTAGGAATTTATCCGCCATCGAGCCTCCCAAGGAAGAAACTCCTATGGAGATCGAAGAGGAAACACCGATCGCTGACTCTCCCGAAGAAAAGCCAATTCCAGAATCGCCTGCTCCTGAACCTCGTCTTCTGAAATCGGGTAAGAAGGCTCTTTCTGCTGCTGAACAAGGCGAGTATGACAGGAGGGTGTGTAAACGACTGCCTGTCGTAGCCAAAAATTCAAAGAAGGCCAAATTGATGGGTGACGCGATAAAATCAGCGCATGCTGCATCTCCTAAAAACAGAGAGGATATTACGCTTCCAGCCGCTCCTCCAAGTCTAGAAACGACAAGCGGTGGGCAGGAAGAGGATATCTTAGGCTCCATGTCAGAGATGATCGAGAAATTCTTATCTGAAGCCCCGCACACCTCTACTCGCACTGATTATGTGAACTGTTTCGTTTATCCGACCGCTCCACCCCTAAGTTCTGAGACACTGAGGGAGCTCATCGAACAATTGGAACGTTGGATGCAAATGACCATTGACGTTGTCAGTCTCGGGGACGTAAGTTACAAGGTTTTTGAACCTCATTTGCTGGAATGCTTGGCTAAGATCAAGCATCAGGGCGATAAAATATGGACCGAGAACTGTTGTGAGAGCCTCATTATCTTGGAATATGAGCTGGAATTCCTCTCCATGCTGCAACGTAACGACATAGGCCCAGAAGTGGATCGGGCTCTTTCTGAGGCCAAGGCTTCGAAGGCACAACAGCAAGAGGTTCTTCAGAAGAGTTTATCTGAAACGGAACCTCGTCTTGCTCGCCTGCGTGAGGAACATACCCAAGTACAGAGGGACATGGGCAACCTCGCTACGGGTCTCCGGGATACTGCAGCAGAACTTGCTCGTGCTGGTGTTGAAGTACCTCAGATAAACGATCAGCTAGCTGATGGTGTGGAGATTCTAAAAGGGTTTGCTGGTTATTGCGATGGACTCTTCAAATGCTATTGCGATGAGATTGTTGCTGCCGATAAGCTTCGGCGAGAACTTGCGGAAGCAACACCCAATGAAGAGGAGCTCAAGAGCAAGATAACTGAAGATATCAGAAAGGCTCGCGAGGAGAATATATCAGCGCTGAAATCTAAACTTAAATCTTTTAGACTGATGAGTCCCGATGTTTAGGATTTGCGCTACTTTTAGTGGAGGGATAAATTTGTATCATTTTCCTTTCAATTGCTTTCACTTTTATATTCAGATTAACAATATTGAATGGAAATGATATTATTTTGGTTTTCATTATCTCTTTTGTTGAAATATGATTCAAGATAATGAAAAGCGTAGTGTCAACTCAATATGAAAACGAAATTCTCTTTATTATCATTTATAAAACAATTCTAGAAAATTTCAATCGTCAGAGGTGTAGTGTTAACTTGACGAGATACAAAATAGAGTTACACTATAAATAGGCAACCCCCAGCCTGATTTAGCTGGGGTATAGGGGGCTACATGATTTACGAGAAATATCTCTTAAGGAATTTCCCATTAATTGGCATCATGAGCCTGTCTCCTTGTTGATTGATGAGGCGATATGCTCCGTTCGAATAAACTGAGTCTATTACGAAGGGCCCCTCCCATTTAGGATTGAACTTCCCTTTGGTTTTTTGTGTCATCACCATGGGTCGTTTGTTGGCCAAGACCAAATCGCCTTTCTTGAAAGTTCGTTCCTTAACCTTTTTGTTATAGGCTTTGGAAATCCGAGCTTGATACAGTTCGATCTGCTGCTTGGCTTGAAGTCGTTTGTCGTCTAGGGTTTTAAGTTCCTGCAGACGTCGTTGATGCTTTTCTTCTTCTGTTAGTCCCGTCGTGATAGCGACTCTCAGAGAATGAATCTGGATCTCCAGTGGTAGAACTGCTTCACAGCAGTATACTAGCGAGAATGGTGTAGCTCTCGTAGGGGTCCTCACTGTTATGCGGTAGGCCCACAAACATTCACCGAGTCTTTCATCCCAATCACGTCGGCTTTTGGAAATGAATTTCTTGAGAAGTTTCACAATGGTTTTGTTAAAGGCTTCTGCAAGACCATTTGCTGGCGGATAATATGCTGTAGATGCGGCACTTTGGATTCTGAATTTGTCATAAAATCTCTGAAACCCAAAGTTGACGAACTGTGTCCCATTATCGTGAACTATTCGCCTCGGGACTCCAAAACGGTAGACGACGTGATGCTTGATGAACTTGATCACGTTGGAAGTCTTGACTTCTTTCAATGGGATAGCCTCCGCCCATTTGGAGAAATAGTCGGTTACGGCTAGGATGAACCGGTGTCCCTTAGACGTCGGAGGGGAAATTGGTCCCACGATATCCATTCCCCACTCTTCGAATGGCCAAGACGCAGATGTGGGATGTAAGTTCCCAGGTGCTTGGTGGATGAAATCCCCATGAATTTGGCACGCGTGACAATGTTTAGCGTAGTCAACCGCGTCTGAAAACATCTTCGGCCAATAATAGCCGATTCGTCGGAGACGATCTCCTAGTTTAGCTCCGGGCTGATGAGCTCCGCACATTCCGTCGTGGGCTTCTTTAAGAGCTTCCCTTGCTTCCTTTCGAGAAAGACATCGAAGTAAAACCCCATCATGGGATTTACGATACAGAGTCTGAGAGACTGCATCATAATAGAATCGGAGGGCCTTTCGTTTGATGGCGGCCGCTTCCTTAGGGTCATTGGGTAAAATTCCGTATAGGACATAGTCAACATATGGAAATCACCAATCTCTAGACTCGAATTCTATGGAGGTTGTACAGACCTCCTCCGCCAATGTCTTGTCTGAGCTTTCCTCCTTAGGAATCTTGGAGGAGTATAGTTCACGCCCTACGACGGGGATCGTCGTTTCGGCACCAGGCGGTAATGCCAGCGAAGTTGCCAATGAAGCCAAAGCATCTGCATAAGCGTTCTGGGCTCGTGGAATGTATTCGATGAAGAATCCCTCGAATTTCTTAGCTTGCTTCAGCACTGCGAAGTAGTATGGAATTAAGTCCTCATGACGTACTTCATATTCCCCTCAGACTTGGTTTACAATGAGCTGAGAGTCACCATAAGCCTCAAGATGCCGAATATTGAGTTCTTCGGCGATTCGCATCCCTAGTAGCAAAGCATTATACTCAGCTACATTGTTGGTGCAAGGTTCGATTAGGGAAAATCCTCTTGGGATTATGTGACCGTTAGGAGAGACGAACACTACTCCTACTCCCGCAGTAATCGCTCCATGAGGATTTGCTCTGGATGCGCCGTCAAAGAATAATTTCCACACTGGGGTGGCTTCTTGAGCAATACAAGCTTCGGCGACTTCGTCGGGCAATTCTTCATACAATCTAGATGTCCCTGGCACCGGGTGATCGGCTAAGAAATCTGCCAATGCTTGACCCTTGACTGCCTTCTGAGGCATAAATTGCATGTCGTATTGCGACAAGAGTATGGCCCACTTTGCAAGCTGATAGTTCAGAGACGATGGTTTCGTCATCAGAACTCTCAAGGAATTCACCTTAGAGATGACATGAATTGTTTGTCCGACTAGGTAATGTCGCATCTTTTGAACCGCGAATACCAAAGCAAGACATTCTTTTTCGACCGGGTTGTACCGATGTTCGGCTCCCATCATAGTCCTGCTTAAATAGTAGATGGCTTGCTCCTGACCTTGGTCGTCGTTCTGGGCTAACAAGGCTCCAAGAGAGTGTTCCATGGCTCTTACGTATAGCAGGAATGGCTTGCCTGATATTGGAGCCACAAGAACTGGCGGTTGAGTAAGATATCTCTTAATCTCCTCAAATGCCTTTTGACATTCTCCATCCCAAACAAAGGATATCCCTTTCTTCATGAGTTTAGAGAAAGGTTGGCATCGCCCTGAAAGATTAGATATAAACCTCCGGATGTAGGCCAATCTTCCTTGCAGACCTCGGAGTTCTTTGAGATTCTTCAGCGGCGGCATGTCTTGGATGGCGCGCACCTTTTCTGGATCTAAAGAAATTCCCTTGGATGTGACAATAAATCCCAGGAATTTTCCACTTGATACTCCGAGAAATGATTTTGTCGGGTTCATCTTCAGCTGATGTGTCCGCATGATATCGAACATTGTCTTCAGGTCTGTAAGATGATCATCCTTACATTGGCTTTTCACCGCTATGTCATCAACGTAGCATTCTATTTTTTTACGCAGATGTTCATGGAAGATAGTGTTCATTGCACGTTGATAAGTTGCGCCTGCATTTTTCAGGCCGAAGGGCATCACCGTATAGCAATACACCCCCAGCGGTGTTCTGAATGCGGTATGCTTCTCGTCGTCTGGATGCATCTTGATTTGATTATACCCGGAGAATCCATCCATGAAAGACATCCTTTCGTACCCGCAGGTGTTGTCAATCATGACATCGGTGATGGGAAGTGGAAATTCGTCTTTTGGACAGGTTGCGTTAAGGTCGCGGAAATCGATGCATATACGGACCTTACCGTTTTTCTTGGGAGCTGGAACAATGTTAGCTACCCAGTCTGGGTGTTGTTCTTCCCTGACAAAGCCTGAGTCTATGAGCTTCTTCACCTCAGACTCAATTGCCTCCATGATCTCGGGACGGAACCGACGTTGTTGTTGTTTAACGGGTTTTGCATCCAGATCGATATTGAGACGATGCGTGGCCACTTTTGGGTCAAGACCAGGCATGTCTTCATAATTCCAAGCAAAGACATCTATATATTCTCGGATGAGAGATATGAGGTCTTCTTTCTCGGATGATGATAAATCTTCGGCTATGAAAATAGGCTTAGGATCATGTTCGTCTCCCATGTTAACCTGGACCACTTTATCTTCAGTGGGTGGTTCGCGTTGTTCGAATCGCATATCCCATAAGATGTTAAGACGTTTGATCCAGGGGTCATTGGTCGATTCCATTAACCCTTCATCATCCCCTGCATCTTCATCTGGGTGATCAATTGAAACCATATTCACGGTCAGATTTCTAAAGAGAGGTCCGACACTGACATCGGACTCGTATGCAGACGTTCCGGCTGAGTGGTCCTGACGCAGATAATTACTTATTTCATTTTCTGAGACAACGGGAGGTGTGACAAATCCTAAACCCCTTCTAGTTTTTTGGTAGTAATCTGGGGATTTCCCCTCAGGGGTTAGGGACATTCGGATTGGTGTTCGCCTTCCCTTCCCGAAGTTTAGACCCTGCTTTCCGTCAAAGTCATACCCCATTTGTTTCATTAATCGAAGGGAGTTAGGTTCGTGATAATGGAATTGAGGAACTCCATCATCTTCCTCCGAACTTCCCCGTTTGAGTTGTATGGGTTTGACCTTCCCAAAACAGATCGGCTTCCGCCCTTTCCTTTTGGATGGGACTTTGAAGAAAGCTTTCTGTGCATCCTCTATTTCTTCATCTGAAACGAGGGATGACTCGATCGGCAATGTGAGTGATGCCTGTGCGCACAGTACGTGCCATGGGCCGGTACCTGCATTAGAATCATTCTCTATTTGTTTGTTTTTAGAGGGAACATCAGACAAGTACGCCAAAATAAAATCTTCATTAATGCACCACTCGCCCCCACTCGGTACATTATTATCACTCTCACTTGGACCCATTACATCAAAGTTTAATTCCCAAGGACAGTCTTCGTCAGGATCTGGCTCGATGTCAGCTTCGTTACCGCTGTCTACATCTTCTTTCTCCTGGGACTCCAGATAGAAGACGGAGTCGGTGTGGAAATTCTCGACTCCTCGGAAGGGGTATTTCTCTGCAATCAGAGTTTGAACTTCCCCCTCGTCGTTGGCATACTTCATGACTTGATGCAGAGTAGATGGGACAATGCGGTTCGTATGTATCCAGGGTCGTCCTAACAAAAGATTGTAGGACGTGTCCGCATCTATGATGTAGCAAGTCACCTCCGACTTAAGGTCTCCGATTTGACACCTGAGTTTGATCTTTCCCAGGGGTCGAGTGCTATTTGCGTTAAACCCAAAGATGGTTGTCTGAGTTGTGTTCAGCCGATGTATAGGGATTCCTAACACCTGCATGACCCTGTAAGGCATGATGCTGAGCGCTGAGCCCGGGTCAACCTGAACACGGCTGATTTCGGAGGATCCGATATACCCCGTATAATACAAGGGTCTATCGTGTTGGTGCTTGACCTGCATATCTTCCTAAGTGAAGGATATGCAGGGTAGGCTTCTTGCCGTTTGCATACATTGTAGGCAAGTTTGTTCTTCAGAAGCTTCGGGAATTGGAGCGACTTGCGTAATGAAGCTCTCTGTATTCTTCAATGCCTCAATCAGAGCTTCCTTGGTAGTTTTGGATAACCTTAGGAGCTCATATAAGGTAATCCTGGCCGGTATGTTAGCCAGCTGTGCCATGACGTTGAATTGGAAGGGAGCACTTGACTCCCCGAGTTCCTGGTGAAGATTTTTATTGAACCGGAGCTCTTTTTGTTTGCCTTTATTGACCGGCTTCTTCGGCACAGAACCCCCAGCGTCTTGGGGCTGTTCTTCCACCTCTTGAGCATTCTGGTCGTAATCCCTCAAGTAGGCTTTTCCTGACCGAGTGCCAGGGTTGTCTCCTGGATATGCTGCCAGGACAATCCTCTCCTCTTCTGAATCAGTAAGAGGTTTGAGGTGGTCATCATTTTCGGTAACGGAGGGGCTAATCATGGTGGAAGATTTAGCCTTGCCTCTCTTCTTTCTGGATGAGGTGCTCGTCCACTGTTGATCTTCAAGCAAATCAGGGTGGACCCACATGATTTCCCCTTTTGGGGTGGTGAGGGGTACCAACCCCCTGTCCTTCTGACTATGCAAGTTAACATTCTTCAGGCGCATCTCTCCCTTACGAATGGGAACGACGCCATTTGTAGTGGTCACCGGTGGGAAGTCGCCGAATTGGACCGCTATCAAGTTGGTAGACACGGTCTTCTGTTCGGGCTTCAAAGTGAGCACATTAGCATTTACCAAATTCTGCAAGATGTCTTTGAAGACGTAGCATTTTTTGGTAGGATGTCTAAGGAATCCGTGATAACGGCAATAGTTAGGGTCATCCACTTTTCCTGCTTCATCCGGCTTCCTGATTTCAGGCAACTGTAGCTTGTTGTTCTTTCGAAGCAATTGGAATAAGGTATCCACGTGCTCCTCCTTGAACGAATACTGCTTGGGCGCTCTTTGTTGATTCGGCACCTTGCCTTGCTTGGTAGGTGGTGGCACTCGCGTGTAGTCGGCTGCTAGAGTCTCTTTCCCCTTAGACCGCTGGGTATTTTGCTGATTGCGTTGTTGCTGCGGCTTGGGTTGTGGCACTTCTTCAGCTTTGACTCTCGCCACTATCTCTTCAGCTTGTTCTCCTTGTGAAACTAGTTGTCTCCATGAGCGACACTCCGCCACTCCTATCTGAGCAAGGAGTTGAGTCTGCAGGTTGTGCCTGCAAGTTTCAACCAGGGTTGATTGGGTCATACCTGCATCGTAATGCCATGCTGCGGAATCTTTCCACGTAGGCTTTGATGGACTCTCCCTTCCTTTGCTTGGTGGCGAGAAGAGTTGGGACCAAAACCTCCGTGTCGTCCTCAAAGAACCTGGCCAAGAATAGCCTTTCCAGATCTACCCATTTTTGGATAGATCCAGCAGGCAATTTCATAAACCATTCAAAAGCAACTCCTTTAAGAGTGCCGATGAATAAGCGGGTCAAGATGACGTCATTTGCTACTACATCCCCTGTCTGGGATTTGAAGTAGTAAATGTGCTGATTCGACGATCCCGTGCCGTCGAACGGTTGCAAGGTTGGAGCCTTCAATTTTGGCGGGTAGGGAGCTGTATCCCATTCCGCAGGATAAGGCCGCACCACTCCTTCTTCGCGGAGCTCGCTCCTGTTGGTAATTGTATTGAGACGAGCCTCTAGCTCATCCACTTTGGTGGACTGAGGGTGTGATTCTCTCTCTGTTTCCTTCTCGTTTTCGGAGGAGGATTCCAGATTGTGAGTTTCACGATCTGAATGTTCAGTCGCTTTTTGTTTTCCCTTAGATATGGTTCTTTGGGAAGATTCAGGTTTGTGGCCTTTTTCAGCCAGAAGCTGGGCCAACATATCCTTCACTTGGAGAAGCGTCTCCTGTTGTGCTTGGAGCATGATGTGATGTTCGTCGACTCTCTTAGCCAAGTCTTCATGATTCCCCGTTGTGTAAACAGAGACTTCACGAGCTACCACAGAGCTAGAAGATTAGGATTCGGCTATCGCCGAATGTTCCTCGTTAGAAGCGATCCCTTTAGCTAACCTTTGGTAGTTAACCGCGCGAATGGCCCCTGTCCGAGTCCGGGTATGTTGGTATACCCCTTCAAATTCCTCGCACCTTTCCCGAACAGTCGGGGAATGACTCCTTTGCAATTCTTCAGTATCAGGTTACGGGGCTTTCCCTCGACCAATCATATTGATAGTGACCTGAGGGTACTCGGATTCATCTATTTTCTTTCTGTGTCGGCATTGTCGTTTGGTAGGCCTAACGACATTTGTTAACCTGTCGAACACAGATTGCCGAGGCGTAGATGCGCAACAATAGCACTCCGAAAGGACCGCCAAAATAAGCCTCTCACATTGGCATGAGTGAGCTGCTTGTATTGTTGGTTTTCCTCTTGATAATAATTCCCGCAGATCGGGAATTTGGGAGGAACTTTTCCCCGGGCTTGGAAGTGGAGATAGAACCCCCTGCCCTTGGGTAGGTGAGACTGGTTCTTGTCGAACGTGGATTTTGAAACCACGCTGATCTTTCTGAACCTGGCGGACCTCTTGAAGATCGCGTTCTCGAAGAACAGCACCAGAATGGCGTTCTTAAAGATTAACGCGAGGGTCGCGTTGGGATTTGTAAACGTTAGGCCGAGGCCTACGTTTAAATGATGAAACAGACCCGCGAGGGTCCTGTTTTGTTTGAACGCGCCCCTGGGGGTCGTGTTTAATTGGTGAAACAGACCCGCGAGGGTCGTGTTTTGATTGAACGCTTCCCTGAGGGTCGCATTTGACAGCTTCCTTCTGAGGGCTGCGTTTTGAGGAGACAACGCACCACTCGGGGTCGCGTTTCAGCTGAATTAGCCGAGGCTGGTAGTTGGGCTCATTGCCACGAAGCGAGCGTTCTGTTTTGGGAACGCTAAGTTCGGCTGAAGTTTCAGGAACGTGATCTTCGCGTTGAGCCAACATTCGGCTCTCACGTAAGTGTGCTCGTCGTATGGATCTTCTCCGTCGGCGAGCGGCGTTCTTCTTGGCTTGTGTCAAAGCCTTAGCAGCAGCGTCGTTGACACTTATGGAACTCGTCTCCTCCAGGGGACGTTTATGGCCTGAAGCATACCTCGCTGACGCGGACGTGGGATCTTCTGCCAACAGAGCCAGTTTGAGTTCCTGGCCGAAGGAGAGGGCTTTCTTCGGCACTTCAACAACAGAATTGATCTCCTTGGAGATCTTGCGGACATCATGCTTAGCCTTGGGGCTAAGCGATCCAGAGGATAAAGCTTCCTCATATTTCACTTGATCAAACTCCACGACGAGAGTTTCTACAGTAGTTCCCATGAGATGGACGTCGGATTGCGCCACCACTTCTTCATCGGAGAAGCTAGTCTCCAGCGGAGTCGTCATCTTTTGTATGTTAGAAAAAATTGCAAGGAAGAGAATAAAAGAAACTTGAATTGAATTCCTTTAATTCCGATTACAACTTGATTACAAAAGAGAAGAGAACAAATTTGATTCTCTCCTTTGTTTAAAACTGGGTTCTTCTCGGTAGCGATGGAATGCCTCCTTCGATTGCTCGCGTCGAATTTGCTCTCCGTTGATGATCTGACCGTCTCTTATCTCGTGGGAACGATGAACTTCTGTGGAAAGTTTTTATACGTAACTCTTTAATGAGTTTAAGAACTCTGAACGAGTTAGAACTCTGTAGATAGAGTTGTTGGAACCGAAAATTCGGTTAATGATCAAGCTGTTGTTCTGTTGTTGAAGAATCCTTTCAGATTTGATCTTCTGAGATTGATTCAAAAATCCTATCTCCAAGGATTTTACTGCTGCTGTTATATCACCGAACCTGAGTGGTTGAGATCTTGAATCGCCTCCAAACCCGTGCGGTTTAGATACTGAGAATCCAATCTGCCCAAATCCAACCCTTTGCTTCGTTGGGTTTGTTGAGTTTTTATAGGAAGATTAGGGGTGTAACTGCCCCCTAAATCTGCTCCTACGTGGGCGTGATTTCCTCAGATCGTGGGGAATCAGTTCTGAAACCGTTCGACTCGTGTTTGAACAAGTCAAACGCCCAATCTGGCGTTCAGAACCCAACTTCGTGTCTTAGGATTAAGACGCGAGGTTGGGTGTTAGCTGAACATTGATGAACGCGAGGGTCGCTCGCGTTTTGGCTTGTTACCTGCTTGGTGACGCGGGGGTCGGTGTGGGTTGAACCCCTACGAACGCGAGGGTCGCTCACGTTTGATTTGTGACTTGGAAACGCGGGGGTCGCCTGCACTTCCATAATTGAGACGCGGGGATGACTTCCGCGTTTTAGAAGAAGTTTGTTGACTTGTGACTTCTTCTGTAAGGCGTTGCAAAGACCATTGTTCTGTAATCATCGCTTTAGCTATTGTGGAGTGTGAAAGTCGTCAGATTGTAACCTTCACTGTAGATTATGAAGCCTGCTGAATAGAGTTTCCATCAGTTGTCGGAAGTGTCGTCGAATTGTAACCCTTCTCGATCTATGTGAAAAGTCCTCCATTTGCAGTTTTTGTTTATCGACCCGAAAACTATTTGATTATAGCTTCCGTTATAGGAACTTTGACGGGAATCAACATCCATAGTGTCTTTCAGACGAATATTTGCCCACAGCTCTCTACCAAGCAACTCACCAACTAAGTCCAACCTTTTATTTCTGAAATCATCCCACTGCTCATCAGCATCTCTAATAGTTGCTAATATAATATTGGTCATGTTGTTGTTGCAACCATCAAGATCAATCATCTCAGAAATGAGGTAGTGTTTGCGGTGATTGGGGAGTTGCGGATGCAGTGATTTGAAAGTCATTTAATTGTAACTTCCATTGTCGGGGCTTGTTTTAATTAGCTATCCATTGTGATTTTTAGACAGCCTACACCAACTCAACCCAGGAGAGATCTCCTCAGCCCCAAACGTAAACCCTAGCCCCTCTCTCTTCTTCCTCAAAACCCTAACCTGGATTTAGCGATTTGGGGAAGTTCTTGAGGATTTTCAGCAGATCGTGGGATTTCAGCGAAGAGGATCAACCTCTTGCAGATCTAGGGCATCATCAGCACCCAAGGCGAGTAATTTCTCGCCCAACCCCCACCCCTTTCAATTTAACATCAAGAACTGAATTTTATTGGATTTTATTGAGCCAAATTCGTATTTTTGAATAACTAATAGATTATTATGACATAGGAAATATGGATTTAGGATTTTATCTGTTTTAAAAACTCACCAACGTTTTCTGTTTACAGATCTAGATCTGAGAATATTAAAAACCCTGTTTTTATGGTTAACTGTGATTTGATTGTGTTTATACATTTTTGGGATATTGGTGGAAGAGTAGTAAGGATTTTATTCATGTTATCACTGATCTATAACGTTATTTAAAAATTTACAAAACTTGTTTCAGGTTTAGCAGCTGACAGAAAACCCAGGATTTGGGTTCTGTCGCTCGGCGGTCGACCGACGTGGTCGACCGCTGAGTTCATGTTGGGGCTCCGGTCGACCGCGGCAACTTTCCGATCGACCGCGACATCAATTCGGTCGACCGCGACATAATTTCGGTCGACCGAAAGGTCTGGCGGGCGACCGCCAAATTTTGGTATCAGAGTTCGGTCGCCCGGACCGGTCGACCGCCGACCCCTCTGTTGCAGATCTCCAGTTTTGGTGTATTTGAGTATTTTTACTCCTATTCGGGGGTTTGTTTGGATTATCTGACCATGGTAATTGGCCCCACTACGTGTCCATGCATGATAGATGACCCGGGGTGTAAATTTGGGACTTACATACTATTTGGTTATGAATTTGATAAGTAGACTTCACCACATGTATCGTAGCGATATTTTATTATTTCCACAGTCCTCGTGTTGGACTATACTCCAAAGAAGTCCTTGTGTTGGACTATAATCCCTCTCAGTCCTCGTGTTGGACATTTGCCATTATTCATGAGTTTGGAAAACTATGATAGTTAGTTCTTATATCGGACATGGTTCTTAACCCTGTATGTGCTTATTATACAGCAGTTCACGACATGATGACTATGTAGATTTTGGTATAACACTTATGTAGATTTTGACATGGTATTCATGTAAGTAGTAACATGATATTCATGTTGGTTATGTCATAGTACAGTTATGTTACTCTGATGTTTGTTGTTTTCTTCTATTATTGTTTTTGCTTTAGAACCTTGGGTTTAGTATTTAGGAGTTTATATATTTGAGATATAAGGTATATACATGAGGGTTTCCTTGTTTGGATTATTTTGCTCGACGTACCTATTCTCGTGTTATAAACCTCTAAATACTAAAACCCTCCGTAGTGAGATCAACGATTTTAGATCTATTATATATTATCTGTATTTTCTTATACAACGAGCCCTTTCCCCTTGGGGTTGGTTGTGATGTTACTCGCTAGCGCTTTGACGCTCGTTGTCCCTCCCCCTTTCAGGTCACGAGCCAGAAGCACGGAGAGTCGCAGGTTGATAGCGGACCACTTTAGTGTTCAGCTTTACATTCTAGTTATGTATTATTTTCTTTGGGCTCCACTGTAGTTGTTGTTAGATATTTGAGGACTATTTCATAGATGTTGTAAAGGCTGTATGCCTTATTTCCTTTACTCAGACTTATTGTATTTGAGACTTGTTAAGAACTCTAGTTTATTCATTTCAGACTTTGACTATGTACTTCAGTTTATTTTCGTTGATGAGATGTGTTATGTTCTATCATTTCATCCAGTATTGTTGATTTATCTTTTTACTTGCTTTGTATCTACACCTGTTGTTGATTCCACTAGAGAGATAGTAATTGTGATGGTAAAACGTGTTATTGCACGGTGTGGTGCATGGCAGGTTTGACATTTCTGGTTTCACCTCGGACTGCAGCCTTGTGTGAACCCAGGGGCGTCACATATGTGATGGGTAAATCTCCTACAGAGAAATTTAGAAGCCTTGAAATAAGGCCTTTCAAATTATCATCAATGCCTCCATAAAAAGCCTTGCATTTCCCAGGATTTGCCTCAAGACCTGATACAACACTAAAATGCTTGAAACAGTTGTAGAGCAAATTAACTGAGTGAAGGTCACCTTTGGAGAAGAGGAGAAGATCATCTGCAAAGATTAAATGAGTGATTTTGAGATTTCCACATCTAGGATGGAATTTAAAAGACTTGTTATCCTTGAGTAGCTCCAACTGCCTTGAGAGATACTCCATACCCAAATTGAACAAGTATAGTGAGAGGGGGTCATCTTGTCTTAAACCCCTCTCTCCTTTGAAGTAGCCATGAAGGGTGTCATTGAAAGAAATGGAATACTTGGGAGTAGTAATGCAGGCCATAATCCAATTAACCATCTTGACTGGAAAACCAAGGCCTTTAAGCATATCATTTAGGAAATCCCAGCTAATAGTGTCAAAAGCTTTTTTTTGATATCAATGCTCGGCATAATTCTGGGAGAGATGTTCTTTCTACTATAGTTTTTCACTATCTCATGAGCTAGTAAGATGTTACTTGAAATTTGCCTACCTCTCACAAAAGCATTCTGAGCCTCATTAATCAAAAACCCCATAACAGGTTTAATCCTGTTAGCTAGAATTTTAGAAATAATTTTATAGAGGCAATTACAGCAGGCAATGGGTCTGAAGTCAGATGGAGTCTTAGGGCATTTTATTTTTGGAATCAAAGTGATTGATGTAGCATTGATCATACCCAAGAGCTTACCAGTTTTAAAGAAATCATCTATGGCTGTTGTTACCTCATCCCCAATGATATGCCAGGCAGATTTGTAGAATGCCATGTTATACCCATCAGGCCCAGGAGCTTTATCATCACCCATGGAGAACACTGCATTTTTAATTTCCTCTTTGGACACTGGAGAAGATAGGGAAGTAGCTTGAGCATCATCCAGGCATGGACCATTAGAAATAATATCACCATCAGAGGCCTAGATGTTTTTGTAGATGAGCCCATGAGATTCTTATAAAAAGAAATAAACTCCTGAATAATCTCTTCACCATCAGTTAATCTGCATCCTGCATTATTATATAGTATTGATACTCTATTGAGATGTCCTTTAACTTTAATTGCAGAATGAAAGAAGCTTGTACATCTGTCTCCATGCACATTCCATTGAATTCTGGATGTCTGATGATAGAATGATAGTTCACAGTCTAAAAGTTTATTGTACAAAGCAAAGCATTCCTTTTCCTGGTTAATCAAATCAGTATTGAGAGGATCCCCCTGAAGTTTATTTTGCACATTTTCCAGATTAAATCTAGCCCTGATCACTTTCTCACTGATATTGTGAAAACTCCTTTTGTTTAAATCCTTCAGCGCATTCTTCAGTATCTTCAGTTTGCTAGCAACAGAGAACATAGCACATCCTGCAATTGAGTTTTGCCATACAGAAGAAATAATAGGCAAATAATTTTCATGTTTAATCCACATCTTGAAGAATTTAAATGGCTTCTTTCCTTGTATACGGTTATCATATATTAAAACCAGAGCTAGGGAGTGGTCGGAGCAACTGGGAGGAAGATACTCAACATGACTAGAGTTGTGCAAATTGATCCAAGAATCATTAACCAAAGTTCTATCCAATCTACTCCAAACCTTGGAATTAGAATCTTGTTTATTATTACATGTGTAATAGCAGCCTTTAGTTTTTAAATGTGACAAATGACAATTATCAATAAAATCCCTAAAATTAGTAGTTTCAGCTTCAATAACTGCAAGGCCACCAATTTTATCCTCTTGCCCAGTTATGGCATTGAAGTCTCCAGATAGAATCCATGCCTTGTTCCCAACTGTTTGTTGAATTTGAGAAAGATCTTGCCAAAGTGCCTTCCTATTTTCTTGATGATTATGACCATATATAGAGGTAATTAAACAATCAATTCTACCATCCAAGGATTTAACTGAACAGGTGATGTGCTGGACAGAAATCCTGTCAACATTAACATCCAGAGTATTTGGATCCTATAGAATCAATAATCTGGCTTTGCTAGAATTATTAGCATTGGAAATCCACTTCCAGTTACTATGTAACTTTTTTGCTATAGCTGAAAGCTTGTTAACCTTAATTTTTGTTTCAATGAGAGCCATGAAAGAGATATGATACTGCTGAATATGGAGCTTACCCAAATGTTGTTTAGAGGACTTGTTTAGCCCTCTAATATTACAAAAAGAGAAGTTCATATTTCTAGAACATCCCCTCATTAATATTTGAGGGGTCATCCACCAAATTGTTGAGGTAATCAAAAGAGTTTCCAAGAGTTGAAAAATATCATTATTTTTCAAATATGTCTAAAACATAAAAACATGAAATACTTGAATTTTGATATTTTAACATAAACTAAGTTTTGAAACTTTGTAAAACAATTTTATAGACTTGGTTAAAGATATAAACTATTGTTTAATATCTATAAACCAAAAACTCAATATTATGCAAAAATAAAGTTTTGCACAATATGCATTTAACAAAATAATATATATAAAACATATAAAAGTGTATATGAAGATATATATATTGTTTCACATCTATATAGCTAAACCAAAACATATATGTATATATATAACTATATATATACAAAACCAAAACATGTATGTGTGTATATAATTGAGCTTAAAGTACCAACACATAATATAAAACCTAAACTAAATTACTCAAGCTATCTTGATCTTCAATATGCTCTTCTTGGTGAACTTGCGGATGAAGCTTGAACTTGGATATTTAACTTGAATTGCAAGGTTTCACTCCACTATTTCGCCAACCTCCATTGGATATGATCGTGAATGCTTGATTACATTCATCCTCCAACATATTGTTTGCCTAGAATAGATACAAAACATAAATACTAGACAAACAGCATTAGTTATAAATTATTTGTTAATCATCATCAAAACCAAAGGACTCAACAATATATATTAGCATTGTTGCACCTGCATATGCACATGCAAGAGATGCAAAACATTTTAATAAGTTTCTATATGTCAAAAATATATATGAGACCTTGAAGCTGAACAAACTACCCTTTTATCCCATAGGGAAAAAGAAAAGATTTTTAGTCAATCTTAATATCATTTCTATAAGTTTTATTTCTTTTGTTGTAGAATAGAGTGCATTCTACTAATGTAAGAAACTTATAATTTCAAAAAAAAATTGTTATACTCCTAAAAAATATTATAAAATATTAATCTCCATAGAGAAGTCGACATGTGTCTTACACTATGCTTAATCCGACTAACTCAAGACTAAGGTAACTTTGCCTCAGCATAGCCGACTTGATTGGCCGACATCTGGTGTAACCGAGTCAAAAGGCGGTACTACTCTGACAATCCCTCAATTGACTCCACAAGCAACTCGACTCGGCTCACTATTCAGCTGACATCTCGCGTAGCCGAGTCAAAAGCTGGTACTTCTCGGTCCTGGACATGAGGAGTCGAAAAACAACAGTTACCTTGAGCCCCTCGCCAGACGACTACTCTCGCATTAACTGCATTGACAACATCATCATTACCCTAGTTACCTTGAACCCCTCGCCACTCGACTACTCTCGCATTAACTGCCCTGAAAACATCATCATTACCCTAGCCTCCATAGTCTTTATGACTCATCGGACCCAGTCAACACTAAGCACTTGCTGTCATTACTATAATAAATGACTAGGTAACTCACCTTCTTCAGCAATCGACATGTAGCATATGTCTGCCGACTCAGCTGCCTAGCTAGTTGGAATCGGCCCAAGTTACCTTCTTTCCCCTCGAATCTACTATAAAAAGAGCGACACTACATGAGGTAACTCTCTCTGATCTTTTTATGTAACTAAGAGCTAACTCTATATTCTCCAGTCGAGATCACCTACTGACTTGATCGTTGGAGGAACAAGCGGAGAATCTAACTCCGTCTTCTTATGAGTTCCTTCATGTGCAGGGAAGTACAACAAGCCCCAGAACCATTCATCCGGAGGAGTTAGAGGACCCTAATCACTCCACAAACTCTTAGATAAGCCCTTGTTAGATAACTGATGTTAACAGAAACAAACTCATATTTTATACTTTGATATTCTTTTGACTTTTATTGCCACACATGTTATTATTTTTACTTGAAAAAACTTATAATTTCATTTGTAATCCTTTTATAACCTAAATATGATATATATTTAATTACATGGCCCAAGTCCTATGTTTATAAGGTGGATTATTCTAGAAAACGAAAAATATGGAGAAAGAAAAAAGAAAAAGAAAAAATGGTTGTATGATATTATGGAACATTCTAGAAATAAAAAAGAATGAGAACATGCCCTCTTTTCATTCAATTTGTTGACTACCTCAAATCTGCACCACTATCTACCAGAGCTATAAGATCTGATATATAAAATTGATCTTCAACTATTAGGTTGATATTAATATACCACTTTTGAGAGGTAACTTGTTGCAATATTTGCAATAAAGCATTTGCTTCATTAGTTTTAATATTTTCTTGATCATCTTGTTCACTTTGTTGAACATGTTCTTGCCCTTCATCAAATCTGGCAAGGATATATTTATTCTCTTGTTTAAGTTTTTTAACTTCTATTTTCAATTCTTGTATCTCTTTATTAAGAGATGATAAAGATATATCTTTTGAAGTATGAGCAATATTTTGTCTTCTTCTTTGTACTTCTAAAAATTTAAAAACATTGTCTATTTGAGGATTTTTGTCTTTATTAGACAAATTTTTTAACAACTCTTCTTTTAGAGTAGAGGAAATATCAGCTGATAGAACTTGCGATAGAAGTTCTTTATCTTTATTGGATTTGATCATGTTGATTGAAAGTCCATTCATTTGAACAATTAAAAAAGAAATGTTATCTATCTTAAAATGTTTCTCTAAATTTAGAGATGATATTCTGAATCAAGAATTTTTACTACGAATAGATTGTAGTTCTGCTAAAAGCATTATTAAAAAGATATAAAAAATCTTGTTTCTAAGCAAATATTTGCTAGATGGCAAGCAGAATTAGCTATGTATCAATTTAAAATTGATTATATTAAAGGTGACTCTAATCATCTTCCAGATTTTCTGACTCGTGAATTTTTGCAGGGTACAAAAGAGACGGAGTAATCCCTCCTTTTCAGGGAGGGGGAGAGGAGGCCCAGGCCCAAATTCCAATTTTGACCTTATAGGTCAAGAAGAAGTTAATAGGAGTCATACTCCATCTCAACAGCCAGCATCTTGGCATATTATTACGAAGAAGCATAACTCTTCACATACGAAGGCCTTTTATAAAGGCGTACGAGATATCGTAGAGCAAGGAAATACTCCTGAACCTTTTACTAATATAGTAAAAGAAGAAACCAAATGGTTTGAAAAATCTTATACAGATATAGTTCTATATTTGGAACCTGAAGATATTGCTTTAATACAAGAACCAGAAACAATTTGACAACGATATCTCCACGATACATACTATCCTACTCTTTCTTTAAAACCAAGAGCATGGATAAGGACTTTATTAAGTCAAAAGGGAATGGAAATAACTCATTTTTGGACTACAGAAAATCATTCTGTTCCTCCTGGATTCAGCAAATGTGTCACCAGAGAAGTTATACTTCCTAGAAATTGGGCTATAAACCCAAATGAAGAATTACCTTTGGTAAAGGTACAAAATTCGACAACAGTTTATAAATTTAACTATTGGGATTACAAGCAAGCTTTCTTTGATTTGTTCTTATATCAGAACCCTAAGCAAAAGCATACTTGGCTTATTAAGCTTTGTCCTGAAGCCCTTCAAAAGGGAGTTCCCAATTGGTTTTACAAATGGTGGGAAACTTATGGAATTGAAATTGCAATTATTCCCGAACCCATTCTGAAGCTATATTCTTCATGGGTAGATACCCATCCAAAATTATCACGAATGGATGAAAGCCAACTTATAGATGGCATGTGCTTTGCACATTTCTTTACTGAAGTAGAGATTCCTTGGATTTAGAATTGGTCGCTTATATGTGACTGGACCCCATCACACATTCCTGTTCTTAAACGAACATACCACTGCCGATGGTGGAATGAGATCTGTCTCGAGACCAAAGTTAAAGAATTAGAGGAAATTATCCAGAGAAATAAATCTCTGATAGAGTCAAATATGACTCAAGAAGTAAAAAGGGATAATCCCATGACTAAAATAGCAAATTTAATGAGGAGAAAATATCCTCAGAGTTCTGAAGCTGAAATCAAACAGAAATGTCTAGAATACTTTAAAAGGCAGTTCTTTGAAGCTTTTGATGAACCAGAGACTACTAGTCATGTTTCTTCAATGGAAGAAGATACACCTGGTTTGGATCATATCCAAGATGCTCAAGATCCCGAAGACATCTGGGCAGAAATTTTCAATAACCCTCCAGACCTTAAAGGTAAAAGCCCAGCTTTATAAGCAGACAAAATACTAGATTGAGCCTCGGGGAGCCGTCTAGCATCTCTTTTCTAAAGCAGCTTTATTAAGCAGCTTTCCAAAAGCCACTTTCCTTAAAGGAAACAATGATGACAAGTCGCCATCAACTTTCACTGTGCATATTGCGATCGTTAATGCGAAGAATTAATGCAGGTCGCTTTCACTTTATTTTAATGCGCCACTTCTGCCAATGCTTCGTGAAAGGGAATCTTAAGCGGCTTATAAATATGAAGGAAGGCCGACAAGTTGAGTGTGCTTGTATGTGAGAAAATAAAACTTTAGAGTGTTGAGAGTTGTCTTCTGAGAATCCTCTTGTAAAATATCTTATCTTGTAATATATTGTGGAGCATAATAAAGATATAATCTTATCTATTGGCGGGCTTAAATTGTAAGTTTTTCGTTTTTTATTTCCTGCTTAATTTTGGTATCAGAGCCATGTTTTTCTGCATGTCTGCTTAAATCTCTTTTACAGATTATCTTTTGAATATTAGCTTGTAAGAACGTAGACTATTTATATGTTCTTTTAATTCTCTTTTTAAGAGTCTAGTTTGCATGCTTATGGGACGTCACCCAAGTCGCGCTGTGTAAATCCCAGTGTTGCCGAGATGGCTGGTTAGGGTAGTGTAAGACGTTGACAGACGTGTAAGCTTTCTGCTAGATTGTTTTAGAGAGAATAGAAAGAAAAATAAATAATCTACCTCCTTACTAGTTTAATATTTAAAAGATAACTCTGTAAACAAGAGAATTTTATGTCAAATATTGTAGAGTCTTCGGGTCAACCGTCCAATTATATTGGAATGAAAAAGGTCAAAAACGCCCAATTAACTGAATTTGAAACTAATATAGAGTCCCTTAATAAGTGGACAATACCAGATGTTCCTAATAGGGACATATACAAAATTGGTTTCTTGGACTATAAGTCTTTGATAAATATAAAAACTTTGGAAAGGACTACTACAGTCGACAAAGAAGAACAAACTATACAACTCTTAGGAGTTGTAGATGTAAATCCTTATATGGATAAATATAAGTATTTGCATATCGGTCTAATACAGATCGCCTTTCGTCCTTTGACGTTATCAGGCTTAAACGCCTCTTTATTAGTCTGCCTAAGAGACTCGCGTTGTCTAAATTGGACCCAATCCTTAATGGGTATCATGGAGACCAGTTTATGTAATGGTCCAGTATATTTTAATGTATATCCCAATTTAAGCCTCTCATTGACTGACCCAAATATTTTAGAGGCTATAAGTCTTAATATAAAGACACATGGATACAATTATACTTCTGGATCAGAAACAATTGCGATAATATATCGCATTCATTATAAAGTATTAAATACTTTAGCTCCAAAAGCTAAAAACCATTCTAAACCAGGCAAAACTGTTCTGGTTGAATCAAATGCTTTATCCTCAAATATAGCTGTTAATAGACAGATTAAATGGGATGAAATAAATTTCCCTGAAAATTAGGTTATACCCCATGCAATACAACCTTTACCTATTATTAACCAAGATGTTGACCAAATAGTCCAAACCACTGATGGAGAGGTTGAAATAATATTTAATCCTTCAAGAACTATCAGAATATCTGATGTGGCATCCTCTGCTAGAAATTCGTTCTCTAGATCTGGATCTTATAGAACCAGTTCTGTTCAAGGGATAAATATATCTGACAATAATATTCCGCATGCTTTATATAAAGATAAAGCTTCTCCTCCTAATACGGAGATGAGTTTTAGAATAAAATAATGAATTTTGAAAAAGGAAGTCCTATAAGGGAAATTCTTAATACAGAATTTTACCTTGATAAAAACAAAGATTTTCGAAATTGGTTTTTTAAAAAATTTTCGAAAAAAGACCAATTAAAGTGGGCCGAGAACTATTATATAGAACTTGAATATAAACAAGAAATTAAATTTTTTGTTCCATGGTTTTTAAAAAGATATGTTCTTAAACAAAGTAATAAAATAAGTGTTTTAGAGGAACATATAAAACAATGGAAAACCTCTACGGGTAAAATAATTAAATCAATTAATCCACCCATAGACCCTATCATCCTAAAAGATGTAGCTCCCTCTCATATAGAGGCAATGGCTTTTATAAAGCCTAATGAGTTCAATGAAGAACCCATGAAAAAGTTAAGTAAAATAGTTAAGCAAAATAACTATACAAACATTTATTTAAAATTAATAGGTGAACAACTTATAAGAGTTGAAGACGTTTTAGATAAACTAATATCTAAAATAACAGAAGTTATACCTTCTTTAAGATTATTAGAAAACTCGAATCTTTCTCAAAGAAAGATAGAAAAAACAAATAAAAAACCTCCAATGGATATTTCAGGATTTAAAAAGGATACAGAAATTACCCCTGAAATAATAGAGAGTTTAGCTAAAAAATTAACTTCTGCTAGAATCCATACACTTGATACAGTGTTACCATCCTCTTCTACAGTTATATCTGAAGAAGAAAATTTGTCTAATACAGACAGTTCTGACGATATATCGTCAACAGAAATTCTTGCTGTAGAAAATAATTTTACAGAAATTAATAAGTTGAAAAGCCATCCAAAGAAAAGGCTGGAAAGATACTATTATAAAAGACCTACTCCAGCAGATGTTCTTTTTGAAGAAAATGATGCCTATCTACAGGCAGAATATAATGGTAGAAATATCTACGAATGGAATATAGATGGGTTATCAGATACCCAAATAAATTTGGTTATACATCGAATGCTTATGTATGGAACCATCTGTAAACAAAATGGTAATAGTGAACGAATGATAGCCTCGTTTATAACTTGTGGTTTTACTGGTATCCTTAAAGGATGGTGGGACCATTATCTGACCGTTGATGGTAGAAACGAAATTTTAGCAGCAACAAAAATAGATAATGGTGTTCAGCAAGAAGATGTTGTTTATACCCTAATGTTAGCCATAGCACACCATTTTACTGGTGCTTACCTTGATGAAGGAGAAAGGGTTAGAACTTTATTACAAAATTTTAGATGCCCTTCATTAACACATTTTAGATGGTATAAAGATACTTATTTGAGTAAAGTTATGACTCTTACTGATGCTAATAGCTCTCATTAGAAAGCCAAATTTATTGATGGCTTACCCACTCTATTCGCTGAAAAAGTTCGAAATAAACTTAGAGCTGATTATGGGGGATATATTCCCTACGATAACCTATCATATGGGTACTTATCAAACGCCTGTATAAAAGAAGGCTTAGCCCTTTGTAACGACTTAAAGCTTAAGAATCAGTTAAAGTCTCAAAGACTTACTAAAAAAAAGAACTTGAAGAATTTTGTGAACAATTCGCCTATGATCAACCTTATACGGCTGATAAAGAAATTATTCCTAATAAAGGAAAATCTAAAAAATTCTTTAAAAAGAAAAAGAAAAAAATTTTTAAAGAAAAAGAGAGAGAAAAGCCCCATAAGGCTAAAAAGAAAGTTAAACCTGATAAAAAAAATTTCATTGTTACAAATGCAGCCGTATCGGGCACTATGCCAATCGCTGTTATATTAAAAAGAAAATAGAAGCGATTGAAGATGAAGGTCTTAAAAAGACTCTATCAAATATTTTAATAAATAGTGATTCTGAAGACGAATCATACTCGTCCACTTCAGACTCTGATTCTGAAAATGAAAATTGTAAGTGTGCAATTAATAATTGCAACGACGAAACAAATTATTGGAAATCTATTATTCAAATGAATGGACTTTCAATCAACATGATCAAATCCAATAAAGATAAAGAACTTCTATCGCAAGTTCTATCAGCTGATATTTCCTCTACTCTAAAAGAAGAGTTGTTAAAAAATTTGTCTAATAAAGACAAAAATCCTCAAATAGACAATGTTTTAAATTTTCAGAAGTACAAAGAAGAAGGCAAAATATTGCTCATACTTTAAAAGATATATCTTTATCATCTCTTAATAAAGAGATACAAGAATTGAAAATAGAAGTTAAAAAACTTAAACAAGAGAATAAATATATTCTTGCCAGATTTGATGAAGGGCAAGAACATGTTCAACAAAGTGAACAAGATGATCAAGAAAATATTGAAACTAATGAAGCAAATGCTTTATTGCAAATATTACAACAAGTTACCTCTCAAAAGTGGTATATTAATATCAACCTAATAGTTGAAGATCAATTTTATATATCAGATCTTATAGCTCTGGTAGATAGTGGTGCAGATTTAAATTGCATTAACGAAGGAATAATTCCTTCAAAGTTTTTTGAAAAAACTACTCAGACACTAAGTAGTGCAAATGGAAATCAATTAGAGGTAAAATATAAATTACCTAATGCACAAATATGTGTGCAAGGGACTTGTATACCAACTCCCTGTATTTTAGTAAAAAATTTATCTCAACATATAATTTTTGGAACTCCGTTTCTACATACTATTATGCCTATTCATATGATAGACACTAATGGTATTCGTGCTACGTTTCAAGAAAAAGAAATTTTACTTGAATTTATTACAGACCCTCAAACTAAAATGTTAAATGAGGTAAAAAAATATTATGCTTAAAGAAAAGCAAATAAATTTTCTTAAAGAAGAATTAGTATTTGTTCAAGTTGAAGAACAAATTAAAAAACACAAAGACTTAATAAGTCAAATTGAAAATAAATTCAAACTCACTGTATGCAGTGATGTTCCAAATGCATTTTGGAATAGGAAACAACATATTGTTTCTTTATCCTATATAGAGGGATTTAATGAGAAAAATATTCCTACAAAATCTCGTCCTTGTCAAATGAATCAAGAATATCTTGATTTATACAAAAAAGAAATACAGACTCTTATAGAGAAAAATTTGATAAGGAAATCATATTCTCCTTGGAGTTGTACTGCATTTTATGTAAACAATGCAGCTGAGAGAGAACGTGGCGTTCCACGATTAGTCATTAATTGTAAGCCTTTAAATTCTGTCCTTAAATGGATAAGATATCCAATTCCTAATAAAAGGGATTTGTTAAATCAAATTACTAATGCAAAAATATTCTCTAAGTTTGATTTAAAATCAGGCTACTGGCAAATCCAGATTGAAGAAAAGGACATACAAAACTGCATTTGTTGTCCCATTTGGACACTATGAATGGAATGTTATGTCATTCGGGCTTAAAAACGCCCCTTCTGAATTTCAAAATATTATGAATGATATTTTTATTCCTTATACGGATTTTATTTTATCTTATATAGATGATATCTTGATCTTTTCTAATAGTTTTGATCAGCATGTTAAACATTTAGAGACTTTTAGATCTCTAGCTATAAAAAATGGGTTAGCTATATCTGCCCCAAAAATGAAATTATTTCAAACTCAGATTAGATTTCTGGGTCATAATATTAATAAAGGAACTACTATTCCTATTGATAGAAGTATCGAATTTGCTTCTAAGTTTCCAGACGAAATAACTGATATAAAACAGTTGCAAAGATTTTTAGGAGCTTTAAATTATGTTGCAGATTATTATAAAGATCTAGCAAAAGATACTGTCCTTCTATATGATAGGCTTAAGAAAAATGCTAAGCCATGGACACAGCAACATACTGCTGCAGTAAGAAAAATTAAACTTAAAGTTAAAAATTTACCTTGTATTCATCTTGCCAACATTCACTGGTTTAAAATAGTTGAAACTGATGCCTCAAATATTGGTTATGGTGGTATATTAAAACAAGTAGAACCCCAAACCAAAAAAGAACAATTGGTTCGTTTTACCTCTGGTAAATGGGATAAAGCCCAGTTTAACTATTCCATTCTAGAAATAAAAAAGAATGAGAACATGCCCTCTTTTCATTCAATTTGTTGACTACCTCATAATGTTCTTTATATGATAATATAGATTTAATAAAATTACTAAAATACCCTTATATTTGGAATGTGAGTTTCCATTGTCCTTCAAACTCTTTGGTACCCTCACTTGGTTTTTCATAGTATAACATAGATGTTGAAAAACCGAACTTTTTTTTTAAAAGTGCTAATATTATTTACATAATTTGATCAAACATCAGTTTTCTAGATATTTGTTTATATCGTTCCATTTCAACGGTGCCGTAGCTTGTTTACATGAGAAATGTCTGCATATTCACCTGCATGCTTGCGCAGATGCCTATAGCTTCTTGGTTACACATCTTGACCACCAACAATATCGATCTAGGGTTCTAAAGTACGTCTATAAAGGATATCTTCCTGAATTCCTTCAAGATGCTAACCTTATTTTATGCTACGTACATTTATACTATCATCATGTAGTTCTTCACTTGTCTCAATCAACTTTGTTGCAATCATTTATATATCATCCTCCGTATGTAGTGTCATTACGCATATAATTTGTTTCTATAACAAAATTTCCATAAATACAGCATGTGTTTTTAAAGTTCAAATTCTTTTCTTTAGAGAAAGATCCGCGCTTATCTTGAAAAGATATTGATGTAAATTGATACATAAAAGATATTTCAGGAAAATAAATAAATAGTCTTTTCACGCTATCAGTTTTTCCTAATTTTCCATATTGCATTGTTCAAAAAATATATATTTTTTCTTGGGAAAGGCTTTTTTTTCCCTTACTAATTCTTGGGATATTTAATTTCACTCTGGAGACTTTTATTTAGATAGGGTCTATAGGGTAGAACTAGAAATACGATATATTGCACAACCTCGAGAGATCACAAGCACTAGTAGAAAAACGACCAAACTAGACGGAACAATCTAGACGGAAATTTTTCCGTCTAGATTGGAGCAAACTAGACGGAAAAATTCCGTCTAGATTGTTCCGTCTAGTTTGGATCAAACTAGACGGAATTTTCCGTCTAGTTTGACAATCCCAGACGGAACAGGAAACCTAGACGGAAATGTTACTTCCGTCTAGGTTGGTTTCCGTCTAGGTTGTCAATATAGACGGAAGTCCGTCTAGTTTGATCCAAACTAGACGGAAACAGAATAAACCAATCTACCTAGACGGATTTCCGTCTAGATGACCCAACCTAGACGGATTATAGACCAACCTAGACGGAAATTTCCGTCTAGTTTGGTCGTTTTTCTACTAGTGAAGGAAGCAAAAAAAGACTTTTGTTTTAAGAGTCTGCACTATGTTGTTGGATTTGATTTGATGACGGTATTAATAAAATTTCGTTTCTCTTTTAATATTTTAATATTAGAGATCACAAAGAGGCAAAGGACTTAAAAGAGTATGCGGTATTTAATTTGTTTCAGTCTGTAAGATGATGTTGGATTATTTGCAGTATGTTGTTGGATCCTCCACTCCACTACTAAAAAGTGACAAAGATTGTTGTGCGCAGCGGAAATTTCGGCAGCACTTCGGCAGCACAACAAGAGAGTCAGATCGCAATAAGAATTCCTGCTTCACCAAGGAAACAAGAATCTGAAGCGGATATATCAACAAAGTGATATATCGGCTCTTCCTCTCATCAGTTCTAGGACTAACCTGTCGAGGGATCCTAAAAGCTATTACAAATCACACAAATAGCAGTACAACCAATTTTTACGTGGTTCGGCAAATTGCCTACGTCCACGGGGCAAGGAGGGGGGAGATCTACTAATAGAGGGAGAGAATACAACTAGGGTTTACAAAAGAATCTCACAAATAAAACCCTCACACAAACTCTCAAATCCCTCACACAAAACTCTCTCAACAAAAGAGATACACAAAACCCTAAAAGGGACTGCTCAAAATCTCCTCAACACTTGAGCGTTTTTCTCCCGCAGCCAAAAAAATACCAAAGCTCCTGCACCGAAGAAAACAGCCGCACAAACCAAAACAAATCTCCTGCCTTCTCACAAAAACCTAGGTTCATCTATTTATACTTTGGACAAACGAGTGGGCCGACTTCTCTTCATTTGCACGGAAACGAAACCGCGTCACTTCTCTTCTTTGTCCGCTGGAACAATTCTCCACCTCACAATTCACATGGTGTGGTGGGACCCCCCCCATAAATGCGTTCACAATTCTCCACCTCGGTGAAGTTTTTCCAAAACTGAGCCGACACTAAAGCAACCAAATGTCCCAACTTGTTGTGTCCAGTACGAACTCAATCCATAACAAGTTGAGAACCCGAACGAGAGTCCAAACAATCTCACCCCCATCAACTAATCCAAACCGGCTGCATCTAAAAGACTGCCTACGTATCCTCTTGCCCAAGGAATCAAGCCGCCCGTAGTTCATCCAAATGGCCGCCAACGGCCTCAACAATTACGAATGTGTAACAAGTTTTGACAATGATCAAACTTGTTGCTCGGAACCACCTTAGTGAGCATATCCGCCAGATTATCCTTCGTGTGGACTTTTACAATCTTCACATCACCATCTTCAAGAACATCCCGAACGAAGTGATAACGAACGTCAATGTGCTTCGTCCTCGCATGAAAAACCTGATTCTTCACCAAATAGATAGCACTCATGCTATCACAATGAATAGTGACGGACCTCTACGATATATCAAGTTCCTCCAAAAGTCCTCGAAGCCAAATAGCCTCCTTCACAGCCTCCGTAACTGCCATATACTCTGCCTCCGTCGTAGACAAAGCCACCGTCGACTGTAAGGTGCATCTCCAACACACCGGCGCACGGGTCAAAGTAAACACATACCCCGTCGTAGACCGACGCTTATCTAAATCCCCGGCATAATCCGAATCAACATAGCCAATGCACAACTACCCACCTGTAGTGTCCCACTCATAAACTAAACCAACATTGAGCGTACCTCGAATGTACCTCAAAATCCATTTCACGGCGTCCCAATGACCCACTCCTGGATCGTGCATGTATCTCGAAACCATGCTCACCGCCTGTGACAAATCCGGCCTCGTACATACCATCGCGTACATCAAGCTCCCAACCACGCTCGCATATGGAGTCTTCGACATCAACTCACGATCTTCAACTGACTTTGGTGAAAGACCAGCTGAAAGCTTCAAATGGGCTCCCAAAGGTACACTAACTGGCTTCGTATCCATGCTAACATGGAATCGCTGTAGAACCTTCTTCAAATAAGCCACATGTGTCAAACAGATTCTGCCCTTCTTCTTGTCTCTGCCGATCTCCATCCCTAGAATGCGCTTCGCCTCACCCAAGTCTTTCATCTCAAACTCATTTGAAAGCTGAACTTTCAACTCATCTATAGCCGACCTGGAAATAGAGGCAACCAACATGTCATCGACATAGAGTAACAAATAAATGTACGCACCTCCTTTCAACTTGCGAAAATATATGCAAGGATCAAACTGGCTCCGAGTGTACGAACGACCAATCATAAAACCATCAAATCGCCTATACCACTGTCGAGGAGACTGTTTCAAACCGTATAGCGATTTCTTCAGTTTGCAAACTAATTTTTCCTTCCCTGCAGCTCGGAATCCCAATGGCTGAGTCATATATATTTCTTCATCAAGATCACCATGAAGAAATGCCGTTTTCACATCCAACTGATCTAATTCCAAACCATACTGTGCCACCAAAGCTAGCAGAATCCGAATCGAAGAGTGCTTCACCACCGGAGAGAAAACCCCATTATAATCTATTCCTTCCTCCTGTGCATAGCCCTTCGCAACTAACCTAGCTTTGAACCTCAATGGAGTGCCCTCAATGCCCTCCTTCTTCGTGTATACCCACTTGCAACCAATTGCCTTCCGCCCCTTTGGAAGCTCAACAAGCTCCCATGTATCGTTCTTATGAAGAGATTCCATCTCCTCCTGCATAGCCACCTACCACGAATCAGCCTCCGAACTCTGCTCGGCCTCTCTGAAAGTAGTAGGTATCATCTCATCGATACTCTCCACCGGAAGTGCATACGCAACTGTGTCGGCATACCGTGCTGGCATCTGTATGTTTCTCCTCTGTTTCCGAACCGCAATAGAATCCTGAACCTGAGCCGTCGGTTCCTGATCCTGCACATTTGTACTCGTATCCTCCGTTTCACCGTCGTGCTCGCCTGGCGTCACCTCAGTCAGCACCTGCATGGATACTGTACCATCTGGACAATGTGGAGCTGCATCGATCTCCACCACCTGCGATATCTCCCCCGTCGGGTCGCTCTCCACCTGATGAGAACTGGGAAGCTTCAAGATAGAAGCCTCATCAAACGTGACGTCCCTACTCACCACAATCTTCTTATCCACTGGATCCCAAAGCTTGTATCCCTTGACACCACGCTTGAATCCTACAAATATGGCCTTCCTAGCTCGAGGTTCTAATTTATCAGTTCTAACATGATAATATGCAGGGCACCCAAATACCTTGAGCTGGTCATAATCGTGTGCTGGCTTTCCCGACCACATCTCCATAGGGGTTTTCCCCTCAATCGCAGATGAAGGCAGCCTATTAATGAGGTGGCTCGCATATGTAAGTGCTTCAGCCCAAAAGATATTCTCCAAACCACTCTGCGATAATAAACATCGGATCTTCTCCAGTAAAGACCGATTCAATCTCTCTGCCACCCCATTTTGCTGCGGTGTATGACTAACCGTGAAGTGTCTCTCTATGCCCTCGTCTCGACATAGCTGCTGAAAGGGGTCAGAAGTATACTCACCACCGTTGTCGGATCGTAACGTCTTGATCTTTCTCCTAGTCTGCAGTTCCAATCTTTTCTTCCACTCCACAAATAAATCTAGGACTTCACTCTTCTTCGTCATGGTGTACACCCAACAACGCCTAGAATAGTCATCTACAAAAGTGACGAACCAATGTCGACCACCAAGTGATGCAGTCTTGGTGAGACCCCAAACGTCTGTGTACACGTAGTCCAGGATGCCCCTCGTCTGATGAATAGCAGTCCCGAACTTCACCTTAGTCTTCTTGCCAAGAACACAATGCTCACAGAACTTAATCTTTCCACTCTTGGCTCCCTTCAATAGCCCCTGCTTGCACAATGGCTGCAGTGACTTTTCACCTGTGTGCCCCAACCTATAGTGCCAAAGTCTGCTCATGTCCGCTTCTGAAATAGCCGAAGCAACATGGCCAATCTCGGTGCTTCCCTTCAGATAATACAAATTCCGATTGCGGACTCCCTTCATCACCACCAATGATCCCTTAGTAACCTTCGCTACAACGTTTTCGAAAGTCACCTTGAATCCTTTTGCCTCTAAAGCTCCAACTGAGATAAGATTTTTCTTCAGTTGAGGAACAAATCTTACCTCCTTCAACTCACGGACTACTCCATCGTGCATCTTAATCCGCACGGTACCTATCCCACAAACGCCACAGGATTGATCATTTCCCATGACAACAACGCCCCCGTCGACTTTCTCAAAAGATGCAAACCAGTCTCGCCTAGGGGTCACATGAAAAGTAGCGCCGGAATCAAGCATCCAATCTGATGCATCCACATGGTTCACCTCCGGAGTAATCAGTAGAGAAAAGCACGAATCATCGGAATCATCGCCTTTAGCAACGTTCACCTCATTGGCTTTCGGGCCCTTTTTCTTGCCATTCTCCTTCTCCTTGAGCTTCGGGCAGTCTCTCTTCCAATGTCCCTGCTCCTTGCAGAATGCACATTGGTTCTTTGTTAATTGGTGGCGGCCTCTAGACTTTGACCTTCCTCTATTACCACCTTTCGGATATGGGCTTCTACCTCTCGTTGACAAGGCTTCGCCTGAAGTACTAGCGTGGGAAGTCTCCTTATCCTTCCTCCTCAAATCGTAGTTTGTCAAAGCGTTAGTCACTTCACTATAGCTGATAGAAGATCTTCCGTTCAACAAAGTGAGCACGAAGGTATCATACTCCTCATCCGGTAAGGAGCCCAATAAAATAATCGCCTTGTACTCATCCGATATCTTCTCATCAACATTTGCCAAGTCCGACAACAACTTAGTATAGTTGTTCACATGCGCCACTAGCGAGGTGCTTCTGGACATCTGAAATCTGAAGAGTCTTCGCAGCAAGTGCAACCTGTTCTCAACACTCTTCATGAGATACTTATTGTTGAGAATTTCCCACATCTTCATTGCAGACGTCACCCCATTCATATCATATTTCAGCTCCTGTTCCAAACAGGACCTGATCACCCCACAAGTGTTCCTATTCATTTTCTCCCATACCGCCTCATCATATTTAGGTGGCTTCTCGTGGACCATGATGGTCTTTTCCAAATTCTGAGCATTGAGCGCATCCTGTACGTCGCTCATCCACAAACCAAAGTTGATTTTTCCGTCATATTTCACCACACTAATTTTGGTATTCTGAAAACCAACTTGAACCGTACTCGCCATTGATTTGCTGCTTTCACCTTCTTCTCCCATTGCGAACTAACTCCAAATTGTAGAGAAAGAACAAATTTGATAAAATTAGGAACCACCCAACTGAATCCTAGATCGGATTCCAAATAGATCTCCTATCCACACGAGGAAAGCGAAATCTCCAACGGCAACTCCTAATTCTATCTCCACCGAAGCCTAGAACTCTAAGAACCAAGCTTCACACAAGAATCTTCCTCCACCAAACTCCAAAACCCTAGATCTGAAATCTGGGCTCTGATACCACTTGTTGTGCGTAGCGAAAATTTCGGCAGCACTTCGGCAGCACAACAAGAGAGTCAGATCGCAATAAGAATTCCTGCTTCACCAAGGAAACAAGAATCTGAAGCGGATATATCAACCAAGTGATATATCGGCTCTTCCTCTCATCAGTTCTAGGACTGACCTGTCGAGGGATCCTAAAAGCTATTACAAATCACACAAATAGCAGTACAACCAATTTTTACGTGGTTCGGCAAATTGCCTACGTCCACGGGGCAAGGAGGGGAGAGATCTACTAATAGAGGGAGAGAATACAACTAGGGTTTACAAAAGA
>BQKN01066078.1:286002-308086 GCA_022839385.1 Asparagus kiusianus
CCCCCCCCCCCCCCCCCATAAATGCGTTCACAAAGATATCACTACTTTTAACACAAACTGTTGACTATTAAATGAATGACGATGGAGAATTGTAACTCAATTCCAAAAGTAACTTATCATACCCCCATCAATTGCATTAGTTTCTATTTTATACTCTACAAGTCAAATCAAAACCTTACGTTAATTAATTTACCGCTATAAGAAAAGTGTTGATTTCTCTATTACTTTTTAGTAATAGAGAGGATTTGAATTTTTTTTATTTCTTTGTAAGTAGTTTAACTTTTGCCCAGAAGGGAAGAGAACTCACTATACTAAAACCCAAAAACAGTTACAAGAAACAAGAGGATTGGTTAGTCAAAACACAACCTAAGACCAGAGCTCAGTCTTCATAGATGTAGAAACAAGCATGCGCTGAATCAACCAAAAAAAAAGCCAAATAAAGGTGAAATTCCCAAAAGAGTTCCCTCACTCTCTCTTTATAGATGAATGTTTAAAATGCAGTCCATGTTTCAGGGGAATCTAGCCTCTACTATGCTTTCACAAGTACCAACATGATCATCTCCCTCTCTCTCTCTCTCCCCCTCTCTCTCTCACATGCATCTCCCTCTCTCATTCAAAAAGAAAACAAAGCAAGAAATGAAAAGCGAAAGGGAAAAGAATGGAAATCCTTCAGGGGTATTTTCTTGTCAGATGTAGATAATGATAAGGTACTATTAGAAAGGGAAGCATGAGTAAGAAACAAAGAGACATGACAATTCATCCAAAACTAAAGATAGATGCAACAATCATGATGATACTATCTGAGGTAGATATATCTTAAATTCCATTTTTTTGATATACAACTGGGATATTTCAAAAATTAGATTAAGGCCTAGATTAGCTGTTCAAAGCTAATATAGTACTATATATTAAGAAAAGCTTTTCTTTTATACTCATTTTGAGCCAAACTTTTGCAACTCTAAAAATCCTCTTACATCTAAAAATAATAATTCTTGAATGCTTTCAAATTAAAATAAATCAAGAAAAATGCCCCCACGATACCCTTAGACTTGAAAAAAAAAGTCACATAAACGACCTTAAACTTAGAATAGTATTATAAAAAAGAAAACAAAAAGATCGATACTCAAAATTATATCTATTCATTTCATTGACAATTTGATTACAACACTACTCCCACGTTTTGTGTCATCCACGCATCGCGTGCACGGAAGTACTCGTCGTAATTAATACATACTACCTAGGAGAGACATTTTAATTTAGTTGCTGTTGTGCGTTTTTTGGTCACTAATAAATGCAACTGTATGAAAGAGCTTCAATTACAGCAATGGCACACACAAATTTTAGTGTAAGAGTTACGTTTACAACCTTCCGATTATAATCAACATCAACATAAAGTCCAAAATATTTGATACGTCAAAACAATACTATAAGTACGTATATAGCAACTACAAATTAAAAATTTTGAAACTGATTAGTTACTTGCTGACAACAGTAACAACTAATGTAGTTGCCCGCAACTGACTTGTATTATAACGTAGGTAGCTAGAGATTTTAGAGATAAATTAACATGCAGCAGCTTTGGCTTTGCAAGAGTCTCTCTCTCTCTCTCTCTCTCTCTCTCTCTCTCTCACGTTGCAGCACATGAGCTCAATCATGGACATGATCGACAGAGATCTACACATCACAGTCAGGAGGTCAGGAATCAGATTCGAAGTTGCTTTTGTGCGTGAGTTTGTGTGCATGTCGCCTGCACTGTTACATGCGTCCGTAACGAGAAAGATCTCATTAATCCTCCCATCTTCTTAATTAATGGTATCACTACTTGGGTTTCTCTTTTTGAGTGATTATATAATAGAATTAATTGTTGATCTGCTGATAGACCATATGTAGTATCGCCCAATTACGGATAAATCCCTTGTAGTTCTATTGTTACAAATATATATACAGCGTGAGTGAACGTAACTTTTTTTAAAAACTATATTTTAGAGAGAGAGAGAGAGAGAGAATTATATATTTTTGACAAATAGACCCGCTAGGGATGAAAGAGTTAAAAAAAGTTCATTTATGGGGTGTGTAGTTACTGTAGAATTGGTTTTCAGGCTCAGGTTTCAGGCAGACAGTTTGGCGGTCGACCGGGGCGGTCGACCGCGTTCGTGCACCGCGTTCACTATGCGTCTGGATCAGTGACGATCGACCGTGGCGGTCGACTGCAGAAGTTTCTGTTTTTCACCGCGGTCGACCGCCGCGATCGACCGCAGAAGTTTCTGTTTTTCATTGCGGTCGACCGCCGCGGTCGACCGCAGAAGTTCCTGGAGCTGGGGCATGTTCTGGAGTTGAGACGGTCGACCGTGGCGGTGGCCCGCGCTGCCCACGCGGTCGACCGCCGAAGCGGCTTGGGCTTGGGTTCTGTTTCCAGACCCGTTTCACTTGAGAGTTGTATATAAACCCTAAACTCGTTTCTAGGGTTAGGTTTTGGAGGTTTTGAGCTGCTGAAAGGGGATTTAGAGAGCTTCCATTGTTGAAGTCATTTGGAGAGATCAAGAGGTCTTGTTTGAGGGTTTGTGGTAAGATTTGTAACCCTAATTTGTATTCCCCTTGATTTCCATTAGTAAAACTTCCCCCTCCTTGCCCCGTGGACGTAGACACATTATCGAACCACGTATATCTTGTGTTCTCGCTGTGATTGGGGTTCTTGTGGCTATTGTGATCTATTTTGGTTCTTGTGTGTGCTATTGATTTTGTCGAATCGGGCTTCCGCGGCGCACAACAAGTGGTATCAGAGCTCCGGGTTGGATTTGGGAGTTTTGTTTGAAGGATTCACTGTTGGGTTCTTGTTTGAAGAGTAGATCTATAATATAGGTGATACAAGCAGGGCTAGTTCAAGTGCTACTAGTACATCGGGGTCGGCTTTGACAAAGACGATCCAAAATTTGAGCATCAATAATACTAAAATTGATGTTCCAAAGTTTGACGGTACGATTAACTTCGGTTTATGGAGGTGTCAAGTAATGGACGCCTTAGATGCACAAAATTTGGAGGAGACTCTTGAGCTACAAGAGAAACCCGAAGATGTAGACAATGTTTGGAAGAAAATGAACAGTAGAGTTTGTAGGGTGATTCGTTCATGCTTGACGTCGGATCTCATTTATGATGTGATGAATGAGACGTCAGCAAAGAGGTTGTGGGAAACGCTCAATGAAAAATATTTGACAAAGAGCATTGACAATAGGCTTCATTTGAAGAAAATGTTCTACCAATTCAAGATGAAGAGAGGAGTTTCCATTCGGGAGCATGTTAACAACTTCACAAAACAAATTTCGGATATGGCCAATGTGGATATTATGGTTGAGGATGAAGACAATGCAATGTTATTATTGTGTTTGTTGCCGGATGATGAGTTTGGTACATTTGTTCTCACTATGATAAATGGACGAACTACAGTTAGCTACAAGGAGGTGACCTCGGTATTGGTGAATTATGAGCTGAGGAAGAACGATGATGAGCCCTCTGAGAAGGCATTGGGTGATGCATTAGCAGTTCGTGGCTGTAGTCCAAACCGTCAAAGATTCAACCGCTCAAAATCTAAGAATAAGGGTGGCCATAAGAGTGTTGGTAGAAATCAATGTGCCTTTTGCAAAGAAGAGGGATATTAGAAGAATGAGTGCCCAAAGTTGAAGGATAGAACCGGGAAGCAAAGGGGGAAAGATGTACAAGCTTCAGAGGTGAATGTTGCTAAGGTTGTTGGCGACACTTCAGATTCAGATTCTTCCGGTTTTCTTGTCCCGCACTGGTGTCAGTTTGTTATGCCGACTCTAGGGAGTGGATGCTTGATTCGGGAGCTACATTTCACATTTGTCCTAAGAGGGATTGGTTTACCAACTTTGAGGAGTTGAAGAGAGGAAACGTGGTGCTCATGGGGAACGATCACGTTTGTCCTATTAGTGGGATTGGCTCAGTCAGAATCAGAATGCATGACGGGGTGACTAGGGAATTGAAAGAAGTGAGGTTCGTGCCGCAGTTTACAAAGAACCTCATTTCTCTTGGGACTTTAGAGGCATCCGGCTATAGAGTGATCTTAGAGGATGCTAGTTTGAAGTTCATGAAGGAGTCCATGGTGGTGATGCGAGGTGTCAGGGAAAACAACCTATACTACTTGAAGGGCAAGACAGTTACAGGGGGTCTGGCTACTTCTATCACCACAGAGGAGGATACTACCACCCTATGGCACATGAGACTTGGACACACAGGTGATAAGTCCCTAAAGTTATTGGAAAAACATGGGCTATTGAAAGATGCAAAGACCTGCAAGATGGAGCTGTGTGAGCATTGCATACTTGGGAAGAAGACTAAAGTGAAGTTCGGCACCGCTATTCACAAAACCTAAGGTATATTAGATTATATTCACACGGATGTTTGGGGTCCTTCCAAGCACACATCGCTTGGAGGGGCAAATTATTTTGTCACTTTCATTGATGATTATTCCAAGAGGAATTGGGTATATACCATGAAGCATAAACATGAGGTCCTGGATATATTTGTGGAGTGGAAGAAGAAAGTGGAGCTGCAGATAGGTAGAAAGGTGAAGACTCTTCGTTCAGACAATGGCGGAGAGTATAAGAGTGATCCATTTCTACAGTTTTACCGGGATCACGGCATTAGAAGACACTTCACAGTTAGAGAGACACCGCAACGGAATGGGGTGACAGAGAGGCTGAACCGTACCTTGCTGGAGAAGGTACGGTGTATGATGACGCAGAGTGGGTTGGCTAGATCCTTTTGGACCGAGGCGTTAGTTTATGTGAGTCATCTCGTTAACAGGTTGTCGTGCACTGTGATAGAGGGGAAGACTCCTTTGGAGCGTTGGTCTGGTTCTGTGACTAGTGACTATGAGACTCTCTGGATATTTAGGTGTCCAGCTTATTTCCATGTTAGTGATGGGAAGTTGAATCCGAGAGCGAGGAAGGCTATCTTTGTGGGATTTAGAGAAGGTGTCAAAGGCTTCAAATTATGAGATCCACAAGATAAGAAGATGGTCATTAGCAGAGATGTCACATTTGATGAGGCGTACATGATGAAGCCTCGAGTTCCTTAGCAGGTGGAGGAAGATCAGACAGGAGGGATATCACAGCAGGTGGAGGTTGATGTGACTCCATCCACTCCAGACAGCACTATGTCCATTGAGGCTCCTACAGATGTGACACTGGGAGGAGATGAGATGACAGTCGGGCATGTGGAGGATACAGTGAATGTGGTGAGGCTCAGGAGCAGGATCATGTTCAGGGGTCCATTGTAGCAGATAGACCGAGGAGAGAGATTCGTCGGTCAGCTAGATATGATGATGTCATAGTGGCATATGCTTTATCTGTGGAGGTCGTTGATGATTTGATTCCTGCCACATACAGGGAGGTAGAGTCCAGCCCTGATTCTATTAGGTGGAGGAATGCTATGGAGGAGGAGATGCAATCTCTTCAGAAGAATGACACTTGAGAACTTGCAAAGCTACCTAAGGGTAAGAAAGCTATTGGTTGCAAGTGGGTGTATGCTAAGAAGGAGGGATCTTCTATTGGGGACATTCGGTTCAAAGCCAGATTGGTTGCCAAGGGATATGCACAGCTTGAGGGCATTGATTACAACGAGGTGTTTTCACCCGTTGTGAAGCATTTGTCGATTCAGATTCTATTGGCATTGGTGGCACAATTAGATCTGGATTTGGTCCAAATGGACGTGAAGATGTCCTTTCTACATGGAGACTTAGATGAGGAGATCTACATGACACAACCTATGGGGTTTAAAGCTGCAGGAAGGGAAAATTTGGCGTGCAAATTGAAGAAATCTCTTTATGGACTGAAGCAATCACCGCGACAGTGGTACAAGAGATTTGATAGCTTTATAATTGGCCAAGGGTACACGATGAGCCCTTATGCCCCGTGTGTGTATATGCGCAAGCTACAGGATGGTGAGCACATTTATTTGTTATTATATGTTGATGATATGCTCATAGCTTCCAGGAACACTTCAGCTATTGGGAAATTAAAAAAGGAGCTGTCATCTGAATTTGAGATGAAGGACCTGGGAGAGGCTAAGAAGATACTGGGTATGGAGATTGAGCGAGACAGAGTGAAGGAGAGATTGAAGCTTACACAGAGGAGTTACTTACAGAAGATGCTGAAGAAATTCAGTTTTGATGGCAATACCAAGGTGGTGAGTACTCCATTAGCTCCCCACTTTAAGCTTTCAGCCTTGATGTTACCAGTTTTAGTGGAGGATCGGGACTACATGTCCAAAGTTCCATATGCCAGTGCAGTGGGTAGCTTGATGTATGCTATGGTGTGTACTAGGCCAGATTTGTCACAGGCCGTGAGCATGGTATCTAGGTACATGCACAACCCCGGGAAGGGGCATTGGGAGGCCGTGAAGTGGATTCTACGGTATATTAAGAGTACCGTGGATGTTGGGTTGATATTTATGAAGAATGATGAGACAAGGCAGAATTGTATTGGCTATGTGGATTCAGACTATGCCGGAGATCTTAACAAGCGTCGGTCCATTATAGGTTATGTTTTTACATTGGCTGGTGCACCGCTGTGTTGGAGATGCACTCTTCAGTCTACAGTGGCGTTCTCTACTACGGAGGCGGAATATATGGCAGTGACTGAAGCAGTGAAGGAGGCTTTGTGACTACATGGTTTGTTGGATGATTTGGGGATTGTACAGGAGACCATTCAGGTATATTGTGATAGTATGTCAGCTATCTATTTGACGAAGAACCAAGTCTACCATGCACGCACGAAGCACATTGATGTCAGATTTCACTTTGTACGTGATGTATTGGATGATGGCGATGTCACGTTGGAGAAGGTCCATACTAAGGACAACCCTGCTGATATGTTGACCAAAGTTATACCAGGTGTGAAGTTTGGTCATTGTTTAAACTTATTGAACATTCTTCATTGTTGAGGCCGTTGACGGCCATTTGGATGAACTACGTTCGGCTTGATTCCTTAGGCAAGAGGATACGTAGGCAGTCTTTACGGATGCAACCGGTTGTATGAGTTGAGATTGATTGGGGATGTTTTGGTGTCGGCTCAGTTTTGACAAAACGTTCGCCGAGGTGGAGATTTGTAGAATTGGTTTTCAGGCTCAGGTTTCAGGCAGACAGTTTGGCGGTCGACCGGAGCGGTCGACCGCGTTCGTGCACCGCGTTCAGTATGCGTCTGGATCAGTGGCGGTCGACCGCGACGGTCGACCGCAGAAGTTTCTGTTTTTCACCGCGGTCAACTGCTTCGGTCGACCGCAAAAGTTTCTGGAGCTGGGGCCTGTTCTGGAGTTGAGGCGATCGACCGTGGCGGTCGACCGCGATGCCATCGCGGTTGACCGCCAAAGCGGTTTGGGCCTGGGTTCTGTTTCCAAACCCGTTTCACTTGAGAGTTGTATATAAACCCTAAACTCGTTTCTAGGGTTAGGTTTTGGAGGTTTTGAGCTGCTGAAAGGGGATTTAGAGAGCTTCCATTGTTGAAGTCATTTGGAGAGATCAAGAGGTCTTGTTTGAGGATTTGTGGTATGATTTGTAACCCTAATTTGTATTCCCTTTGATTTCCATTAGTAAAACTTCTCCCTCCTTGCCCCGTGGACTTAGGCACATTGCCGAACCACTTATATCTTGTGTTCTTGCTGTGATTGGGGTGCTTGTGGCTATTGTGATCTATTTTAGTTCTTGTGTGTGCTATTGATTTTGTCGAATCGGGCTTCCGCGGCGCACAACAGTTACGCTATAGTACTATAGGGTATAGGGGGTCTATCGACAACAACAGAACTACAGGGAATCCATCCATAGTTGGGCCATATGGTGGGGGGTCTATCTATAATTAACCGCATATGATATTTGCAAATTGGTTCATAATTTTAATACTTTCGTCCAATCAAGTGGCAGTTAGGCTTTGCTTTATGAGGCAGGCAACCAAAGGACGGGTGAAGTGGGCTTCAGTCAATAATGATGTTCTTTGTTGCAATTCCATGGAAGCTCCATTCTAATATTGATTCAACTTTTATGGTTTCAGGCATAAACCATACATAAAAACATGTTACTGAATGATATTTCATGGAGATATATTAGGGACTTGGTGAGTGTTCTTGCCAATAATTGTTCAATCTGTTGAATAGAACACAGAGATCGAGATAATAAATCAGACTATATATTACAAGCAAATATTGTCATTTTTCTGTCATTTTTTTTTAATCTTTCTTGGCCTCTGGGAAAAGGCAAATGGTGGTCCTGCTGACGATTAAACAGCGAAGAGATGTTCGGTAAGGCCGTGGCTTGGATTGTTGATGTTCATTTGTATGGGAGCAACGTCAAACAATTTGCAAATTTAACATGACGTTCAAGCTGCAGATATTATCATGTCCTCGAAAATTTGGTGGAAATTTAGGGATGTACACATGCTAGATATATGAATAGATGGATATATAAAAGAAAGATGGCGAATAACACCTGAATTAAGAAATCCAAAATTTTCCTTCTTTAAGCCAATATTTGTTTCTATATTGTCATGGGCATTAATAAATTCGCGCTTTAAGATAATTTAGGTTGAGAATAATAAACTTGCGCTTTGAGATAATTAAAATTGCTATTTGTTTCTTTAGTGGTTTTAGAGACTGTTGGGGTTCAAATTTTAAAAATCTCCCGGGGGTATATTGTGAAAATTACATGCGCCTATTTGAAAATGTCCAGAAGTGCAAATGCACCCCAATTGATTATGTAGATCCGCCCCTATTACAGTTTAGTAAAAAATTGTGTTCATAACTGTTCCTTGTACATTTCACTCATCTTTACTATACATCAATTACATATCCCTTCCAACTTTCAGAATTCAGATCAATTCTATGAACAATAAGCACTTGCAAAAATGTTATTAGAAACGGATAGCTGCTCCTGTTTTCTAACTACATTATCCGATCCTGGTTTGATCCCTGAGACTACATGATGCATATTTTTACTTCCTCACTTGTTCATACTCTTCTACCAAAAAAATTTTGAGAATTTTACGTTTAAGTTACAGCCACCATCTAGTTCAGTCTTCCCCTCCCATTTCCCCTCTAGCAGAAGATGGTAGCTTGCAAATGAAATGCGTCCCATAATCCATTCGAAATCAACGCAATCACCGTACAATGTCGAGCTTTTTGCCCCATCCTTCCGCAATTTAGGTCGCCATACTGGGCTTGAGAATCTCTCAGTTACGAGAAAAAATTCGGTGAAAAAAGCTCAAAATATTAATGGTGCATCAAAGAGAAATCGTCCATAAATAATTGCAAAATACTTCCAAATCAAGTCATTCGAGGATTGATTTCCCAATAACGCAACACTTCAAGCAGTAATGCCACTGGATGCTCTGAATGCTTCCTCCTTCATGAGGTACCCAAGCATTATACACTTTACATCATAGCGTCTCTTACCATGATTCAGCAGCACCGGAATTGCACCTCAGAAATAATACCAAAACGGCATTACAAAATAAAGAGGTGATAATGAATATAAAAGCTACGAGGAAACCTTTCACAAATCAGGAGAACAAGACAACTAGAAGCCATCACTAGGATTAGGTTTAACAAAGCGCAACATTCGTTAACAATGTAAAACACAAAATATTACCAAATAGTTGTCTTACTAACAAAAACTTCTTAATTGTCTATAGAATCCTACAGGCAAAAGCCTCCCAACAAGATCAAACCCCGGTAGGATATTAAACCATCAATGGTGTGGAGAGTTTTTGAAGCAAGGAGTTCATCATTTCTTCTTGTCGGACACACCAGCAGACCTGCATATAGTAAAACCAAACAATAAGCATAATGATATGTGGACACGACAAACACCCAGGCAAAGCCAGCACAAGAGATGACTTGATGAAACAAACATCAATTTAAGTGAGCAAAAGCTGGCAGTAAGAATTAGAGGCTACAAATATACTCAGTTAAAGTGATAGGGTGTTTACAAAATGATATCACGAATGAACATCAATCCATATTGACAACTAACTATTCTTATTTCTATTCCTTGGGGTATGGTTGTGGGAACCTTACCTTGCCCTAAACGTAGGAACATCTTTGATTTTAGTTGCTATTTATTTCATGTTATTTTTGGAGCAAAGCGCTTTTGAAAGTAAATATAGGCAACAGGGATGGAGGATGCACATGTAATAAAAAAAAATTGGGGTACGATTCTCACGCTAAAATAGCTCATAAATCTTTTAACAATGATTTATTCCCTATCATAGTGAGAACTTGGCCCCAGACATTCAACGGTTATAGATGTTGTCGGCAAATTTAACTCTAGCATAGTTCAAATAAATAGTGAGAAATAGGCTGCATGTGCAATCCAATTTCTGATAAGCCAAATTATGAATTAATATTAATAAATATTTATTGTTAAAGGTTGTAGTTAATAAATATGTAAGCAGCTTGATGCCTCAAAAGGTTTCAGACATTCGGCGCCAAAATATTAAATATAAGCAACATAAGTTGCTCAGATGTTTTCTAATCAATCATCAGTAGAACCTAAAGGCGTTGATTTTTTGATCTATTACCATGAATAAGATTGTAGCTGTCTAAGGCGTTCCACCACACATGAACATGACAAACCTAAGTTTTTAGTTTTTATATTTTTGGAGTACACTAATACTGACGAGTCTCACTACTTTAGAGTACCAGAATAGTTGCTATCTGTGTCATCTTTATGTTTTCGCTCTTTCATAATTTTTGCTATACTTCCAAGGAGCATAGGCTTCCAAGAAGCTTAACATGGAAGAGAAAATTGTCAATTAGATTAAGTATATTGCACTGTTATGATAAATGTCGTGATTTATTCTGTTCTCTAGACTAACTGGCACTATGGTTATGTAAGAACATTGGCTGCTAAGCCATTGAAATATAAGGCTAGAGAAGTTAGAAAGGACATTGAAGTTTCAAGTACAAATGTGTAAATACTAGAATGAAACTAGTTTACTAAACTACAATTTGCAAATGACATTTGCTAATATATGGTGATAAACACATATAGACTAAGTAATGCATCACTGATAAAATATATCTACTAAAAAAGGAAGAAAACAAGGTAGATAGTAGTCGACATTGAATCCAACTAAACACACCTCATCTTCCTGAGGACATTGGCCATCTCCTCTCTCTTCTTCTTGGCCCTCTTGTGAGTTCCCAACTTTCTCTTTGCAACTTTCAGTGCACGCTTATCCTTTCCAACCTTCAATAACTCAGTAATTCTCTTTTCATAAGGAGCAAAACCAGCAACTTCCCTGATCAAATTTTTAACAAAGTGCACCCTTTTGCTAGTTTTCTGAAACACAAGAAAGGCAATAAATATTATACAAAGAAGAAAATACTATAACCGTTACTTGAAAGAAAATTGTTCTTCATACAATCAATCATATAAACTGACAAACTTCACCAGCATCGCAGCAGATGGCATCAACTTTGAATATCAAAGTTATTCATGCACAAAAGAAAAGGCAGATATAGCAAGTGTATAAAACTTTAAACACAAAAAGCAGCAAGAAAAGTCAAGTAGGAAAATTTCTATCAATGGAACATTCTCCAACAGCTATAAACCCAAGTATACTAATATCCTCTGAGAAAGTTCTGTAGAATGAGAATGTATAAAAAAGTTATAAATAAGGCTAATGATAGTGCAAAGTACATGGAAATTTGATGAATGAATGCCAAAACAAATATTAACCATAAACACCCTTAACATGGAGACATGAAAGAAAAAGGGGAAAAAACAAGTTCCGATAGTACATAGACCATAAATATTTGATGATTATAGAGGTGAACATTTTTAACAACCAAAACAGCCTTAACAATGTCAACTCTATAGCAATGTGAAGAAACATAAAGTTGGGGAAAAGAGTAATCAGTTCCGCTCCACAAGGTTCTCACGTCCATATTTGCAGTCACAACATATCATTAACAAATATTCCACAGTCCAGTATGACAAACTTACAAGACTAAAAAACAAACATAGAAAACAAAAAAATAAATTCAAAATCTCTATATCTTTCCTATAGCTTTAGAAAGCGTCTTTCGCCAGTTAAAAGTAAGGGTATTTTTGTTTATAAACCCAAAATTTTATGTTGATCTATTTTTAAATCCACTCACTTCCAATTTCATTCTTCAACCCAACATGCCGAATTATTTCCAATTTCATTCTTCAACCCAACATGCTGAATTATGTTTAAACCCAGCTTCTGAGCAACATTATTGCTATGTTATAGTTGTCTAATTTCCTATAGTTATATAATTAATGCCCTGTTAGGATGCGGTGAATGAAGGATAGTGGAAGGGAGGCGAAAAGATTCATCTTGTTTGAAGTTATTTTTTAAGGGATGGAGGGAAATGGAGGTGATAAAATCCACCTCAATTATCCACGATTCTCTACGATGTGATCCCCCAAAATTATTTGTGGCGTAGTGGAAGGGAAAGATTTTGGGTCATCATGATATGAATCCAATGGCTAAGACATGATTCCTCTCCATTCATTCCTTTTAACTCCCAAGCATGGCGTGATTTTAAATTTTCCCTTCCCATTCTTTTCCTTCCCCTCTCCTATTTATGTTCCCTTCTCTTCCTTTTCAATCTCCTCCATTAGTAAACTCACAAGCATAATGTAAGATGGTCATTATTTGGGGCAAATTGCTATACGTCGACTAAGTAGCTACATTTTAAATACTGAATACAGAACTGATGAAATACAAAAACTAAGGTTAAAATAGTTAAGTATGGTATTCGGGGTCTAAGAATGGTTTAGGAAGTAGGTCAGTTTAAAATAAATAAGGGTAAACTTCAAGCACTGCAATGCATTTCTGATGAATAAACTCTTTTTCTTCAACAAACACATTTTGTCTAGCTGAGAACATATTAACCCATATCTTTTCATTTTAATGTAGCAACAAATGGCATCTATAAACAATTAACAGGACACTAGAATCTATCTAGATCTCAATAACTATTAACAAAAATTAACGAACGCAAGATCACACATCAAGATGTGAACTTTAGGGTTTAGAGTTGAGAATCATACCCCCTTTCTGCTCGAAGGGCGAGGAGCCAACTCCCTCTTGGTGACGACGTGTCCCTTGTTCAACCCAACAAAGAGCCCACTGTTTGGCTGCGGAGGAGCCATTTCTTATACCTAGGGTTTCCAGATCAAAACCATCAACAAAACAATCAATGAACAGATCCATTGAACTAGCCCCAGCCTAGGGTTTGCAAATCCACATGTAAAATTTTAAAGAAAAAAAGTATTAAAACAGAGAAATGGAGCAACACTTGGAGGGTTTTCTTCATTTTCGTTACCTGTGTTTCGACGAGGGAGCAAACCCTAGCAGCCGCCAAAAGAACCCTAGACGACGAGGGAACGAGATATGGGAGCTTTAAATAGAAGGGCTGCATCATTTTTTATTGCAATCGGCCCATCAGTTGATCTGTTTAAGTTACTGGTCCGGAATGCTAGATATATACTGGGCTTGAATCAAATGGGTTGGGCCTTTTTAGAGACCTTAAGACCTTTTCTGATACTTTCCCAAAAAAAAAAAAACTTTTCTGATATTTTAGTTTTCTGGTTTATGGATAGGGCCGAGCCACGCCTGGTAAGATGGCAACGTTTACCTTAGACGGGATTAAATATAGGGAAAATGCTTCCAACCCCCAAAAGCCAAGAGAACGTGCTTCTCACTCTTAAGAATTTGTCAACGAGTGTTTTGCCCCTAAAAATAAAGATTATGTTCTCTGAGCCCCAAAACACAAAACCCAAGAGATTAAAATATGTGAAGACCATAATATCCTTCTCTCTCTCTTTCTTTTTTTATTAAAATATGATAAGGATTATTTTATTATTTTTGTTTTCTCTCTCTCTTTATCATGATGTACTGAGATGATAGTTGAAATGATTGATGATTATTATTTTATTATTTTTATTTTTTATTATTTTCGTTATTTGTATTGGAAGATTGTTAAAGTTACGGGTTAATTGTTAAGGTTACGAGTTAATTATTAATGTTACGGGTCAATTGTTAAGGCTATGGATCCTCTCTCTCTCTCTCTCTCTCTCTCTCTCTCTCTCTATCATAATGTTACTCTGATGATATTGAAATGATTGAAGATGATTATTATTTTATTTTTATTTTTTTTATTCTTTTCGTATTTTTAGAATATTCGTTGTTAAGGATAATGGTTGGTTGTAAAGGTTATGCATTGATTGTTAAGATTACGGGTTGGTTGTTAAGGTTACGGGTTTGTTGTTAATGTTATGAGTTTTGTTGTGTAGGTTACGGATTTGTTATTAAGGTTACGCGTTTAATTGTTAATTGTTAAGGATAATGGTTGGTTGTAAATGTTATGCATTGGTTGTGAAGGTTACGGGTTGGTTGGTTGTAAATGTTATACATTGGTTGTGACGGTTACAAACAATTAACTCGTAATCTTTTTTTTAAGGTTACGGGTTGACGTCGGTCTGTGGGAGAAGACGGGACATGGAGGACGCTGTCTCGATCCGGCCCGATTTTGTCGAGGGAAGCTCGACGGTCGTTGGGAAGTTTCACTTCTTCGGAGTCTTTGATGGCCATGGATGCTCTCATGTAAGCTAGCTTCGAAAATTCAAATCCTATTATCCCCTATTCGCCACGTGTTTTTTTTACTCGGAAGCCACTTAGGAACTAATATTTTCAAATTTTCAACTCGATAGGGCGGTTTAATTATCGTTAAAAATCATACGTCTTGTTAACTGAAGGTTACGGGTTTAATTGTTAAGGTTACGGGTTTAATTGTTATGCATTGGTTGTGAAGGTTACGGGTTGGTTGGTTGAAAAGGTTATACATTGGTTGTGAAGGTTACGGATTGGTTGTTAAGGTTATAGGTTTGTTATGTAGGTTACAGGTTAATTGTTAAGGTTACATGTTTATTGTTAAGGTTACAGGTTTAATTGTTAAGGTTACGAGAGATAGAGAGAGAGAGAGAGAGAGAGAGAGAGAGAGAGAGAGAGAAGGGATCAATAACCTTAACAATTGACTTGTAACCTTAACAATTAAACCCGTAAGCTTAACAATTAAACCCGTAACATTAACAATTAAACCCATAATCTTAACAATTAAACCATAATCTTAACAAATAACCGTAACTGTAACAAATAAACCCGTAACCTTAACAATTAAACCCGTAACCTTAACAATAAATCCGTAACCTACACAACAAACCCATAACCTTAACAACAAACCCGTAACCTTAACAACCAACCCGTAACCTTAACAATCAATGCATAACCTTTACAACCAACCATTATCCTTAACAACGAATATTCTAAAAATACGAAAAGAATAAAAAACAAAAATAATAAAATAATAATCCTCTTCAATCATTTCAATATCATCAAAGTAACATCATGATAGAGAGAGAGAGAGAGGATCCATAACATTAACAATTGACCCGTAACATTAACAATTAACTCGTAACTTTAACAATTAACCCGTAATTTTAACAATCTTCCAATACAAACAACGAAAATAATAAAAAACAAAAATAATAAAATAATCATTATCAATCATTTCAACTATCATCTCAGTACATCAAGATAAAGAGAGAGAGAAAACAAAAATAATAAAATAATCCTCATCATATTTTAATAAAAAAAGAAAGAGAGAGAAGGGTATTATGGTCTTCATATATTTTAATCTCTTGGGTTTTGTGTTTTGAGGGCTCAGAAAACAGAATCTTTATTTTTGGGGGTAAAACACCCGTTGACAAAGTCTTGGGGGTAGGAAGCACGTTCTCTTGGCTTTCTAGAAAGAATGGTGAATAGTGTTTAAGAAAATTCTTACGAAATTATAAATAAATTAGCAGTGGAATAAAAATAATAATAAGATAATCAACAATCACAAAAGAGTTAGAGTAAATCAAACCAGGGACGAACACAATCGCAAACACAAGGATTTTATCCTGGTTCGGTCCTCCAGATATACATCCAGTCCCCAAGCAACCTGCTTGAGATTTTTTATTATTCTTGAATTTCCTTACAAGAATAATCCTTGCACAAATTTGACAATCCCCTTGTCAATATGCACACCCTTTCTCAAACTAGAGAAAGACTTTCCTTCCCTCAAACCAGAGAGAGCCTTTCCTCTTCCCTCAAACCAGAGAGAACTTTTCTTGATGAAAATTACAACAATCCTATAAGTCTTGATGTGTAGTGATCTTAATTGATCTATGGCTAATAGGAATTCTCAATATTTTATCTCGCTAATCTGAGAATTTTGGACAAGAAGGTTATGAATAGAGTTTTTCAGAATTTCAGTGATTTTCAAAAGTCAAAGCATAATGAATCTTGTTCATCATCTTTTCAAATAAGAAATTCATGCCTATTTATAGAAATCTTAGGTTGGCCTAAAGGGTTTGAAAATAAATTTGAAAACCAAAACATAACAGCCAAAAACTGACACAAATTCAAACACTTAATAGTTAAAAACTGCCATATAAGTTGACTAAAGTGTGGATAAGTCTACTGGCCATGGAGATTTTAATTTTGAGCAAACAGGCTAGTCGGTCGACTGCTATAGTGACCAGTCGACTGACCAGAAAAGCAAAATCAGCAACATAAACTAAAATGGACATAACTTCTTACTACGACATCTAAATTGAGTTATTTTGGATGCGTTGGATGCGTATTTCAAATATCTACGTGATGAATCCATAATCGTCCCAATCCAATGCTTTTATGATTATATAGAGAATTTTAAAGTTAATGTATCATTGAAACCTGTTACTTTTACTGCAGAAAATCTAAGTTTTCATTAGTTCTTTTATAAGTCGACTAGGGGTATCATTAGTCAAATAGGGGACTTAGAACTTATAAATTAAGTCATGGTTTGTGTGTGTGTGTGTGCGCATCAAGGCTTTTAACAATCTAAGATAAAGTAAAAATTACAATATGAAGTCCAATTTTATCTTGATTTCTTTTCAACCTTGTTTGATCAACTTGAATGATGTAGCAAACATAACTTTTGACACTGCAATAACCAAGTTAGCCAAACACACAATATATTTGTATCATCAAAACATACATGATCAACAAATAGTAATAATAAAATCCTAACTGTCATTTTTCTTTCTTTCTTTCTTCCCTTTTGGCTTCTTATAAAAAAAACAAAATATAACATAATAGTTTTTGAGGAAATCATTACGAAAACTTCACTTTTCGTAAAACATCTATGATCATATGCGCCTGTTAACAAAGTGTCACCAAATAGTTTTCGCCCATGCTTTGTTAAATAATTGATATTTATGAAAGGAAGCTGACTGATCGAATTTAAGAGTAAAGTAATATGTTTATTCAGATGAGGAGATATAATAAAAATAGGTAGGTCTTACCTTGAGGATAGTTAGAGGGATTTAGCGTATTATTTTTATAGAATATAGACGTACATCATGACTTAGTGATACTTACAGTATCAAAGTGGTTTCATGAAAACTAAATTTTAGCAGTATTTTTTCCGAAATACCACTTTATTTTTGGATGGTTTCATGTAAAAAAAACTTTTTTTTCCTCCCACTTTTTATTTTCTTCTTAGGGGCTGTTTGGTTCGTTTCCTAGATATAGGGAAATGTAATTCCATGTAAAGAAACACAAGTTTTTAGTTTTCCAAACTTTTCCAAGAAATAGTTTGTTTTGATTTGGTTCGCACGAAAAAATGGTGAGAAACCAATGTTTTTACTTTTCTTGTGTTTGGTTTGCATGAGAAAAAAAGGGAAAACTTTTGTTGATTTGACATTTCCCACTTTTCTTGTGTTTGGTTGGTTTTGAAGTGTGTAGGGAAAAGTGTTTAGAGTCATCATGGTAAGATTACCCCCCACTATAGACAAAAATTATTTGTGCTAGTTATGAGATGTAATCTTAATCATATAAAAGTGCGAATGTATCATGAACAAATAATAATAACCCGAATGAATTATAAATTTCTGTTTGTATTAATGAAATCATACGAAACCTGAAATCATCTGAAACCTATTGTAACATGAACTGCGTACCTGATTTGACATGAAATATACCTGTTTGAAATGAAAATAATCACACAAAACCTGTTTTCCAAGAAAAAATAAACAAGACCTGTAATAACCTGATTATTCATAAATTTATGAAATACGTACCTGAATTAGCCAAAAAATTTTTTGAAACCTATAAAAACATATAAACGGCCTGAATAGCCATATTTTAGTATATAACATAGCAAATAGCATCGAACCTGATAATTTATGCATGTTGAACTATATGTGCAAAAAATCATTCGAAATAATTTCTTGACATCATGTCAAATAAATCAGCCACATGTATATGTGAATTATGACTGTGGGCTTAGAACTTGTTCAATATCATCATTCATAGCCATCCAGTGCAATATCAATAGATATTACAGGTTGCTAATCTCAGAAAAATTAACAATCGTCATAGCCTAAATTGAACACCCACAAACAGTATCATAATCAACAAACAGTGCGGAAAATCTAAGCACACATAGAACTCCACAAAACATGAGCTCAAATAGAAGTTGAACAACAGAGCATCCACAAACAGTGAGCTCAAATCAGGAAACACCCACCAACCTGGAGAATTATCACAAACCTGGACACAACAACAAATCCAAAAACCAACCTGGACGAAAATCACAAACCCAACCACAAACAAGAACTTCTTTTAGCAACCTGGAATGAAATCACAAACCCAACAACCAAAAACAGAAGGAACAAAATCAGAACACCATATCAGAACCACAAACCCAACAACAAGATCAACCAACAACCAGCAACAATAAGAAACCACAAACCCAACAACCAAACTAACCAACAACCAGCAACAACAAGAAACCACAAACCCAACAACAAGATCAACCAACAACCAGCAACAACAAACCCAAAAAACCACCAACCAACCAACAACCAAACTAACCAACAACCAGCAACAACCAACAACAACCAGACCAGACCAACAACAACCAAATCAGAACAACCAGCAATAACCAACAACAACAACAACCACCAACAACAACAACCAACAACAACAACTACCAACAATCCCGAGCACATGTTGTGTTTAGCTTAGGGCTCAGAACTTGGTTAATATCATCATTGTTAGCCATCCAATGCAATATCAATAGATATTGTAGGTTGCTAATCTCAGAAAAATTGACAATCATCATAGCCTAAAAATAAAAAAATCACCAACGAAAACCAAATACCTAAATGCCCCAGAGCAATAGCCATCCAGTATAATGTGTACACATTGTAGGTTGCTTGCATCTTAGGAAATATCCTGCATTCACAAATTCAATTACAAAAGTTAGTATTCCACAAAATGATATTAATCATAGAAGATAAATATTACAAAATGGAAGCAAATAAGTACTTACTACATATTACAACAATATGTTCCATCATCATAATGTTCCACAAACACAATAAAAACATTATCACTAAAAGTAAGTGGATTTCACAAGTATGTTAGAAATGAGAATCACAAAATACCACGTAGAGACTTCTTCTATCGGTCTTCAAACCTCGTCGTTGAGAAAGGTAGCAATCATCTCTTTTTGACCAACCGATGATATGCCCATAAATAGTCTTGCTTCATGCTCATTCAAATATAAGTGTCGGTAGTATGTATCTAGCTTTTCAACACTAAAGTCTTGTAAATGAGCATATATGACCGTGGATAACTTCTCGGTCCAATGCATATTTACACACTTCATGTTTGCGCTAAATACATCTATCTTATCCACCATTTTTAACATGAGCTCATCTTCTAGGTTATTCCTACGAGCCTTTCCCTTAGCAACACATACCTTTGCTTTAGAACTTGATATGGCGGGTGTTTCCTTAGGCGGAGGAGTGTCCTCCTCATCTAAAATGTGTACTTGAGGGGATTGTGAGGCAGGTAAAGGCGAGTCACCATCATCTCCAAGATTTATGGACTCACTATGACTAAATTTTTTCCAAGCATCACATGCAAATTCTCCTCTAGCTTGATCATCCCCGATGATAAGGGAAAGATCATCATAGTGAGTCAAGGGTTTATTGACATATTGTCTAAGTTTAGCATTCTTAAAGCTCTTGTCCTAAAAAGTATAATTGAATTAATTCAATGAAAACATGTAAATAAGATAAGTAATCAAGGGTTATGTAAAAATAGATTGTGTACCTCAATCCACCTATCCAAACATTCAGGATCCATGATGACAGTCTTGGTGCTTTCATCCCAACCGGCACCACTAAGATTACGACATGTTTCCATATCACGGAATCTTGTACACAAAGTTTTAATGCGGTTCATGACATTTTCCCACTTGAATAATGTGTTAAACTTCTCATTAATATGTTGGGAAGCCATATGAAAAGCGGTTCTCTTAAAGCTTTTGTCGGGTTTGTAACCCTTTCTTACCATGTCGGCAAGAAATGGAATGAGCTCATCATCGTAACGGGAATCCCAAAACATATGTTCGTTACCTTTAAGACCTCCAGTCTCACTATTTTTTTATTTGTTGAGGTGTTTTTCCTCCTCTTCTTTGGATTTGGTGATGTTTCTTCCCCTCCTTCTATGAGCACCCGTTTGGAACCTGACTCGGGAGTTGAGCCATAACCACTAGTGGGAGAAAGTTGCACCCCACTAATATTAGGACTATGGAATTGTGTAGGCAAAGTAGGAGAACTTAGCATGCTCGTGTATGACCCAAAATGAGGGTGCATCGGGAAGTAACTGCCATCATGGAATGACATGTTGGGAAATGCATGAGGTGGTTGCCCAAAGTATGACTGCTGAAAAGGAAAATACCCACTATCGCCTTGATGCAATGACTGAGGGGGTTGAGAGGGTGGAGGCTGAGATGGCGCTACACCCTTGCCTTTAGGAGTATCAGCCATCACTAATTAAGTCAATAAGAACAAATTGAGTACATGAAAGATATTACAAACCATCAAATTGTCACTACATACATGAGCATAAATAGTACAACAAATATGAGAATTAAGTCTCAGTAGTTACACCATGATTATACTTATCACAATAGTCCACCCACATCGCCCAAGCAATGTTATCTCTAAGGGTCTTCAACTTATTTCTTGATTCAGTTTGTTCTCTTTGAGTTTGAGTCTGAGTAAAATCAACTAAATTATTATCATTCTCATTTGTCACCTCACCATCAATATCTTCATCAATTTCAGACTCGATGAGTAGTTCATCGCTTGGGTCAACAGTTGCGATGAAATTATGAAGTATCGTGCATGCCAATACGATATCTACTTGTGTAGGAAATGGATAATGCGGCTTAGCGCACAAAATCTTAAAACGATTCTTCAATGTGCCAAATGCAGATTCAATTGTCATCAATATTTTCAGTTAACTAATCATCAATATTTTCAATTTCTTTTACGACCATTTAAGATAATTGTCAGTTCATTTCTGTTCTCTTTTCAATTATATTTATAATAATTAATATAATTTTTAGTTAATTACAGTAACATTTTTAGTTAATTACAATTATATTTTCAGATAAATTTCTGTTAATTTCTAGATAACTATAGAAAATGCAAAATTTCATCCTAAATAATTCAAATCATACAAAAATTTTAACAAATAAATTCTGAGTTTAGAATCATACCTTAGGTCTGAAATCAGTTTCCAGGAAGATCAAAGTCGGCAAAAAACCCTAATTTTTTTCCAATAAACGCGCTGATAAAATCTAGCAAGCCACGAAATCCAGCAAAAAACCCCCGCAAGCCACGAAATCCAACAAAACACCAACAAATAGGAGCTCCCGCAAGCCACGAAATCCCAAGATCGGACAAAATCAACAGTTTAGAACCCCCGCAAGCCACGAAGAGAACCCCCGCAAGCCACGAAGAGAACCCAAGGCGCGAAGAGTGAAAAAGCGAGGGAAAGAGGAGGTGACCCTAGCCCTCAATTGTGTTTCCCCCCCATTTACCCGAGATCTGACAATAGTACAGATCGGGGGCGATTTCCTCTCGTTTTCGAAGGAAATG
>BQKN01066078.1:352819-367744 GCA_022839385.1 Asparagus kiusianus
GGCGATCTTCGGCAGCACCCCCCGAGCTCTGCGTTTCGAACCCAACTTTGCGTTCGAACCCAACTATGCGTTTGGCGATGGCGTCCTTTGCGTTCGAGCGCTCCCACCTCTGCGTTCGTGGGCCGCTGGCGACAGGCTGTCGCCAGCCCATCGATCTCCCCTATAAAAACCCCATCAAGCTAGGGTTTTGTGCTGCTGATTTTTCCCCCTCCTCCGATTTTCTCTCTGGCGGCTGCCCTAAAATCGCTGCTGCGATTTTGATTTTAATCCCCAGCCTTCAACCACTGTTGAGGGGGATTTAAGAAGAGAGAGAGAGAATATTAAAAGGGGTTTTATATTGTGGAGTTCATTTATTCTCAAGTTGAGAATTGAAAGGGTTCATACCCTTTAATTATTAACACTGTAGCTACAGTGTTTTATTTGAGAAATCCCAGTTTAGGGATTTGTTCTTGATTTGTAATTTTTTGTTTGATTAATAAGAAATTATCTGTGTGGCTCCCGAGGACGTAGGCAGTTGCCGAACCTCGTAAATCTTAGTGTACTTTCTTCTATACTGCGTTTCTGTTGCATTAGGGGTTTCAGTGTTATATTCCCAACAAGCTATTAATCACCTTGCAGCCTCTCACAAATATAGTTGTGAATACTACCCACGCTTCGAAGGTGATATAGACTTGTGTGAGGTTTATGCAAGAGAGGTTTATTAGCCTCGCATTATAAATAACAGTTAGATGGATACATGGTTAAATATGCTCGGGCTCACGAATTTACGTAGTGTTTAACGTCTTGGAGTTGATTGGAAGCCCGACGATGTCCGGACATCGAAGGTCCAGCAATGCACGGAGGAGAGAGAGAAAGTGTAGAGAGTATGAGTGTGTTCGTATTTGCAATCAAGTACTACGCTAGAAAAGATGGCATGATGTGAGGATGTTTATCGGGGAGCAAGTATGAACAGTGCCATTAATTTCAAGTGTTAATATGCAAATTAGTTAAGCTGCTGAGGACCCGTCAAGGTCTAAATGGTCAAGAATCTGCAAGATAAGGAACTCAAAATTGAAGCCGTTTACGGAGTACGGACACGGTAACCTTTGGGATGTAGCCTTTAGTAAAAGTCTCGAAATTAATCTGTAAACATTTTTGCCCATGGGCCAGCAGATGTTACAGGCTTGTGACAATAATGAGTGACGCTGGCGTAGTTTGACTTCTAGCAATTTATGGGCTTCTCAAAGCCCATCCAGCAAGGCCATTTTTGATGTATGGGCTAAATTGGTGGCATCAGATCATGTAGGAAAGGTTAGTGATTATAAAAACGATACTCGGGACAAGTACCCCTTGTAAGTCGTACCGAACAACAAAAAACATAAAGAGACTCGCTCCATTCTACAAAATACATTCTAACAATAAACAAGTAAAATTAGTCGCCCCTTCTAAAAGTCGTTCCCATTTTATCAATGTGACCAACGGTGTCAGCATGGGGACCACATAACCCATTCATGCGGAAAAGAAGAAGCGGAAGTTTTTCACGTGAGGTGATAAGGTGGGCCGCACCCATGTGCATCTTAGCCATTCACACGAGAATTGATTTCTCATCTGCACCTCTCCTATAAATACCTATGACTGCTAAGGTTTTTCTCGTGTGGGGAAAAGCTGCGGTGAAAAAAAAAGCTGTGGGGAACAAAGGCTGCGGGGAAATTTGCAAAGGCAAAGCAGCAGCAAAAATCAGCGGAAAAATAAAAAAAACAACGGCTGTTTTGAGGGTTTTTTAGAGGAGAGATAAAAGGAGAGAGAGCTTCTTTTTGAGGGATTTACAAAATAGAGGTTAATTTCTTTTGGGTAAAAATCAGATCTCTTTTCTTTGAGACGAGCTTGTGGGTTGTACAAGTCGTCGGTGTTCTTCTCATAGTGGAATCTCCCCTCACCCCTCCCGTGTACGTAGGCAAGTTTGCCGAACCACGTAAATCTCGTGTATTTATTGTTTTATGATTGTTGGCTATTGCTTGTAGGTTCCCTCAATATTCGGTCTTAGAGCTGATGAGAGGAAGAGTGTATATTTCACTTTGATGAAATATATCACTTTCAATTCTTGTTTCCTTTGAGAAATAAGAATTTCACTATCTATTCTCGTTTCCTTTGAGAAACAAGAATATAGAGGTTGACTTGTGCTTTTGTGACAACAAAAGCCAGGGCTTTCTCTCAGTTGATATCGCTTCCGCGGCGGCGGGCGTGACTCTGCGCCCAACAATTGGTATCAGAGCCCTAATCAGATTGGCGGTGGTTAAGCTACTAATCTGAGGTGGTGGTTAACTATTGTGTGGTGAACACAAAAAAAATTGTTAAAATTCCTGAGAGAAGCGGATTTACATAATACAAGTGGAAAATGGCTTCTATAAGTAAAACAAATAAAATTGGAAAATACGATGTTGAAAAATTCAATGGGAAAAATGATTTTTCCTATTGGAGGATGCAGATAAAAAATTCGCTGATTTCGCAAAAGTTGCACAAGGCTTTGGCTGGAAGAGAGAAGCACAAAACTATGTCTGATGAGGATTGGGAGGAGCTGGATCTGGAAGCACGGGCGTCGATTATCATTTACCTTGAAAGGGATGTAGCTTTCTTGGTGGACGGGGAGGAAACGGCTGCGGGCGTGTGGTTGAAATTAGAAAGCACATTCATGACGAAGAGTCTAACGAACCGGATCTATTTAAAATCTAAATTGTATACTTGTAAGATGGAGGAGGGCTCGTCAATCCGGGAATACATTAACAAGTTCGATAGGATCTTATCAGACTTGAAGAACATTGAGGTGACAGTGGAAGACGAGGATCAGGCGCTTCTACTACTTCTATCTCTGCCAAAGTCCTATGAGAATCTGGTTCAAACACTGATGCTTGTGGGTGATAGTTTGTCGATGGATGAGACTAGAACGGCGCTTCTAGCGGATGATCTTCGAAAAATTACAACTAGTGATATGGCCACTGGTGGTAACAAAGAACAAGCGCAGTGACTGTTTGCCAGAGGAAGAGGCAATGAGCGAGGAAAAAGCAAGGGAGGAAAGTCTAGATCTAAATCGAGACCTCTTGCGGGACGAGCGTGTTTCAAATGCGGTGAAGTTAGGCATTTCAAGATCGATTGTCCTAACAAGAGAGTAGGTGGGAAAAAGAACAACAACAAGACTGAAAGACGAGAAGGCAAGGAAGAGGCGAGCTACGCCTCGGAGGAAGGGAGCGATAAGGAATGCTATATCGTCACGGGTGACGAGGATACCTCCGGGAAGTGGATACTTGATTCTGGTTGCTCTTACCACATGTGTCCAAATAGGAAGTGGTTTACTACCTATAGGAGCATTGATGGTGGAACCGTATTGATGGGGAACAACCATGCTTGTAAAACGGTGGGGCTAGGCGATATCAAGATCAAGATGCATGATGGAGTGGTTCGAACCTTGACGGATGTAAGGCACGTTCCCGACTTGCGGAAGAATCTTATTTCAGTTGGTGCTTTGGACTCCGGGGGTTGTAAGATTATAACAGAGAACGGAGTGAAGAGGGTTGTTCGAGGTTCCCTAACAGTGATGAAGGGTGTTCGTCACGGTAATTTATATACTCTCTCGGGTACGACGGTGACGGGAGATGCAGCAGTTGGAACTGAAGGAAGTGGTGGAGACCCATGTGAGCACACACGGTTATGGCATAGGCGGCTTGGGCACATGTCAGAGAAGGGTCTAGTTCTGTTTGGTAAGGAGGGTTTGCTGAAGAATCTGAAGAAACCTTGCATGGATTTTTGTGAGGATTGTGTGTATGGAAAGGCGCACAGGGTCCAATTCTTGAAAAGCAATCACAAGAGCAGAGGTATACTAGATTATGTGCACACGGATGTTTGGGGTCCGGCTCAGACAACTTCCAAGGGTGGTTCCAGGTATTTTGTCTCGTTCATAGATGATCATTCGAGATATGCTTGGATTTATTTTCTTAAGCATAAGAATGAGGTATTCGAGACATTCAAGAAGTGGAAAGCAATGGTTGAGAACAGGACAGGTAAGAAATTGAAGACACTGAGATCTGACAACGGTACAGAGTATACAGACGGTGCTTTCAAGGAGTTCTGTGATCAGGAGGGCATTGTTCGACACTGGACAGTCAGGTCAACACCACAGCAGAACGGGGTCGCGGAGAGACTGAACCGAACATTGCGGGAGAAGGCAATGAGTATGCGATCCTATGCTAGATTGGGCAACGAATGGTGGGCAGAAGCGGTGGCTACAGCATGTTACATTGTGAACCGTTCTCCACATTCGACATTGGATGGTGATACACCCTATAGGGTGTGGTCAGGGGAACATGCGGATTATGAGAGACTCAGAATTTTCGGATGTACCGCCTATTATCACGTCAACGAGGGAAAGCTTGACGCGAGGGTCAAGAAGGCGATATTCTTGGGGTATGCAAAGGGCGTAAAAGGCTACCGCCTTTGGTGTACAGAAGATTCAAAGTTCGTGATCAGCAGGGACGTTACCTTTGATGAAAAATCCATGATTGCTAGGGCGCCCAAGGATGACGGTGTTGGGACTGTTGGGACTTCAAAGTCTCAGGTTATTGAGATAGAACCTAAGGACCAACCAGGTTCTAGTCATGTTCAAGTGGGGAATCAGGTAGATGATGAACTTGAGCAGGAGGAGGTTCAGCAGGAGAATACACATGCACTACAACAACAGCAGCTCGATGATACTTTGGCTTCCACTAGGCCAAAGCGAGCATACAAGCAGGTACATAAGCTGGGGGCTGATCAATCCCTGAAGCACTATGGGCAGGTTAATTTGGTTGAATACGTACTCTCGGTGGAGGAAGATAAGCCGGTCTCCTTCAAGGAAGCTATTCGGGATAAAGATAGTGAGAGTTGGTTGGCTGCGATGGAGGAGGAGATGGAATCCCTTCGGAAGAATCAAACATGGGAGGTGGTCCCATTGCCCGTAGGAAGAAAAGCTATTGGTTGTAAGTGGGTGTATAAAAAAAAGGAAGATCCTTCAGAGCTCGGTGGCACAAGGTACAAAGCGAGGCTAGTGGCTAAAGGGTTTGCACAAAGAGAGGGTGTGGATTACAATGAGATATTTTCTCCGGTGGTGAAACACACTTCTATTCGGGTGCTATTGAGTATTGTTGCTCATGGTGATCTTGAGCTGGAACAACTCGATGTTAAAACGACCTTCTTGCACGGAGACTTGGATGAAGAGATCTACATGCATCAACCTGAGGGTTACAATGTTGAGGATAAGGAGCATCATGTATGTCGCTTGAGGAAGTCACTCTATGGACTAAAGCAATCTCATCGGCAGTGGTACAAGCGATTTGACTCCTTCATGCTGAAGCATGGATTTTCCCGAAGCGATTACGATTGTTGTGTGTACATTCGGAAGCTTCGTGGAGGTGATTATATCTATCTCCTTTTGTATGTGGATGACATCTTATTGCTTCTAAGAGCGGGGTGGAGATAGATAGGCTAAAATCTCAACTTGGTAAAGAGTTCGAGATGAAGGACATGGACGCTGCTAGAAAAATACTGTGTATGGAGATTAGGAGAGAGCAGGCGAATCGGCGATTGTTCTTGAGTCAGAAAGGCTACATAGAGCGGGTGATCGCAAGGTTCGGGATGCAAAGTGCAAAGTCGGTGGCAACTGCATTGGCTCCACACTTCAGGCTTTCAGGTAAACAATCTCCCACTATAGCGGAAGATAAGGCCCACATGGATCGTGTCCCTTATGCTAGTGCAGTTGGCAGCTTAATGTACGCAATGGTGTGTACACGCCCAGATATTTCACAAGCGGTTAGTGTGGTTAGCAGGTTCATGGCGAATCCGGGAAAGACGCACTGGGAAGCTGTGAAATTGGTCCTGAGGTACTTGAAAGGTACAGTGGATACGGGTCTGTATTTTGGTGGAGGTACATATCAGATTGATGGGTTTGTTGACTCGGATTATGCGGGAGATCTAGATAGACGGCGATCTACTACTGGTTATGTATTCAGGATACATGGAGCTCCAGTTAGTTGGCGATCGATGTTGCAGGCTACAGTGGCACTTTTTACTACAGAGGCCGAGTACATGGTCATGACGGAGGGAGTGAAGGAAGCATTGTGGTTATGGGGTCTTCTAGACGATTTGAGAATTGAGCAGGAGAACGTGAACTTGTGGTGCGACAGTCAAAGTATGATTCACTTGGCAAAGAATCAAGTTCATCATGCTCGTACCAAACATATCGATGTCAGGTATCATTTTGTGCAGGATGTCATAGAGGAAGGTGATATTTCTCTCATGAAGGTGCACACGAATGAAAATCCTGCCGACATGTTAACCAAGGTGGTCACAGGTAGCAAGTTTAAACATTGCTTGGACTTGCTTCATATTAGCCCGTGTTGATTTGTCCAAGAGGGCATGGCCCTTCGGGGCGGTGATGGGGTGAGGTGGAGACTATGATGGAGAACAATATCTGAACTACGGTTAGCCGCGGTATAGTGGCGCAGCTGGTATGGCCCGGTTTGACCGATTTCAAATATCTAGTGATGTTTGCGGTGTTCTTCTGGTGTTCGTCCATAATTTGAGGTTTATCAAATGATGTACGAGGTGGAGAATTGTGACCAACGGTGTCAGCATGGGGACCACATAACCCATTCATGCGGAAAAGAAGAAGCGGAAGTTTTTCACGTGAGGTGATAAGGTGGGCCGCACCCATGTGCATCTTAGCCATTCACACGAGAATTGATTTCTCATCTGCACCTCTCCTATAAATACCTATGACTGCTAAGGTTTTTATCGTGTGGGGAAAAGCTGCGGTGAAAAAAAAAGCTGTGGGGAACAAAGGCTGCGGGGAAATTTGCAGAGGCAAAGCAGCAGCAAAAATCAGCGGAAAAATAAAAGAAACAGCGGCTGTTTTGAGGGTTTTTTAGAGGAGAGATAAAAGGAGAGAGAGCTTCTTTTTGAGGGATTTACAAAATAGAGGTTAATTTCTTTTGGGTAAAAATCAGATCTCTTTTCTTTGAGATGAGCTTGTGGGTTGTACAAGTCGTCGGTGTTCTTCTCATAGTGGAATCTCCCCTCACCCCTCCCGTGTACGTAGGCAAGTTTGCCGAACCACGTAAATCTCGTGTATTTATTGTTTTCTGATTGTTGGCTATTGCTTGTAGGTTCCCTCAATATTCGGTCTTAGAGCTGATGAGAGGAAGAGTGTATATTTCACTTTGATGAAATATATCACTTTCAATTCTTGTTTCCCTTGAGAAATAAGAATTTCACTATCTATTCTCGTTTCCTTTGAGAAACAAGAATATAGAGGTTGACTTGTGCTTTTGTGACAACAAAAGCCAGGGCTTTCTCTCAGTTGATATCGCTTCCGCGGCGGTGGGCATGACTCTGCGCCCAACAATCAAGCCACATAGGGGTTTGTTTACCAATCAGCTGAACTAAGCTTTTAGAATCAGAGTGAGCATTGGCTTGAATGCCCATTGAAGAGTGAGTATTGGCTTGAATGTCGACGAGTCCCAAATTCCGAGGACCCCCAAAAAATCTTGCAAGGAGAGGAGTGTTGCTACACCTCACATGTCCCTTCCATTGGTCCCATATTTTTGGTCCTTAAATCATTTTCCTTTCTTTCGTCCTGGGCCGATGGGTGCTCCCAAGTACTTGATTGGAAAGAATCCTCTAGTAAATAGAAGTGTCCTGGAGACACTCCTCACCTGAGACATAGAGGCTTGAGGGGGAGGTAGAATTTACTTTTGGAAGAATTGAGCTTCTGACCTGAATTCTTTTGATACACTTCCAGAATCTCCATGACTTTTTTGATTGAGGCCGGGTCTCGCTGCATTTGCGAAGACAATAATATCATCCGCAGAGAAGAGGTGTGATGGGCAGCGAGCATTCGTTGTAGAATATAGATCTGATTCCCTCAGCAATGATAAACAGACTTGGGGATAGCGGGTCTCCCTGTCTGAGACCTCCAGATGAATAAAAACTCCCTTTGTATATGCCTTGGAACACTACAGGAAAAGAGTTTGAACCAATACAGGACTTAACTACCTAAATCCAGTTTTCTGCAAACCCGAATTGCCGTAGAACCGCCAATAGGAAATCCCATTCAAGACGATCATACGCCTTAAGCATATCCAGGTTCAGGATAATGTTAGGATGTTTGTTTTTCTTGTTAATCTCCCTGTAGATCTCCTGGGCTAGAGCGATGTTATCAGATATGCACCTCCCTTTGATGAAAGCCCCCTGATTGGGAGAAATAATATGAGGGAGTACTTGAGCTAATCTGTTGCATAAAGCCTTTGCAATGATCTTATAGACCATCCATCCCCGCTGCACTATCTTGAGGAATCAAGAAAGTGGCATTTTTAATTTCCCCCTCTTCGAATGGTATAATCAGCAGTCTGTTGGTATCCTCTGATATGCATTTGGGAATCAGCTGAATGTGTTCCTGATCCAGAGTGTGCTTCAGAGGTTAGCAGCTCCGTCATATATTTGATAGCCTCGCTATTGTAGTCTCATTATTTTGTATTATTCTACCTTATGAATCAACCAGAGATGAGATGGCCGCCTGAGAGTGTTTGCTTCTAGCTATTCCATGAAAGAATTTTGAGTTGGTATCACCTTCGTGCAACCATTTAATGTGAGATTTTTGTTTCCAGAATATCTCCTCCTGTCCTGAATACAAGCCAAACGCCATTTAGTTCTTTTGACTCTTAGAGCCTCGCAAACAGCCTCATTCCATTGAAGTTGCAGCTGGGATTCAAGAGAGTTGATCTCCATTTCGAACTCTGATAATCTGTGAAAAATATTGCCAAATGTAGCCTTATTCTATGCCTTGAGTTTGCCCATGAGAAGTTTCGGTTTGAGGTGAAGATCCAGCATAAGAGAAGCATCAAGAGTCGTATCCCAAACTGAGTGCACAAGCTCTTTGAAGTCAGGGTGCATAGTCCACATGCGCTGAAAACGCCAAAGTTTAGGACCTGAATACAAATTTCTGGAGTATGAAAGAAGAATGGGACATTGATCAGAGAACTCCCTTGTTAACAGCTGGACTGTAATGATGTTAGGGGCTAGGAGATCGCGGGACTGAAGAACTCTGCCAAGGACCTGCCAAGTTCTCTTGGGTCCTTAAAACTTATTGCACCAAGTGAAGGGGCCACCTGACGTAGGGACTGCTGCCATGCTGCAGTCGTCAATGTAAGAATTGAACTCCTCCATCGCGCCGTTGGTTAGGGTTGAGCAACCCCGATTTTCTCTTCAATGTATCTAATGATGTTAAAATCTCCTCCCCCAATCTATGACCCCTGGGAAGAAGATGAAATGAACCGAAGATGGTCCCGCAATTCCCTTCTCCCTCTCACAGTATACTTCCCATATACAGCTGATATGGTAATAGATGACCCCATAATGGTTGCTAAAACAGTAATACACTGCTTAGTCTTGTGGAGGAGCGAAACTGATCCTCCCTCCCTCCAGAGAATCCATATTTTCCCCTCCATATCTTCATCGGATATCCGATTGTCCTTGTTACAAAAAGGTGGAACTTCCTAATATATTTATCTTTCACAAGAGGCTCCATCATTATGAACATTGAGGGGCCTAAATGCTGAAATGAGTTATCTACAAAATCAAAAAGTACTAGGGTTACCAACGCCACGGGCGCTCGAAAAGATGATACGTACATGGTTGTGGATTGGATTCATGATGATCAGGGGGTTGAAGGGGATGAACCGTTCGTCGCTCGAAGCCTTACATTCAGGAGGACGTTGGGGTGCCTTTTGTTGAGCTTAGATCCAAATTTCTCCTTGTGTAATTGTGTTTCCTGGACCGCGAAGGCAAGCTGTCATCTGCAGAATGATGTCATCACAAGACTCGATGGTGACTGAGCAGTCATCATCTTCCCCTTGGCCTTCTTGAAGTGCCGCAAATGAATTAGTTGTGCTAGTGCCAATCAGTTCTCTGCCTTGTTTTTGTGTAGGGAGCTCAGAATCAGATTCATCCTCGCTTTCCTGAGATTTTTGTGGACTTAGCTCTAGCCCTTGATTGTTCTAGAGTTAGTGCTTTTTTGTGCACTAAAGTCCAGAATCGGTCATCATCATCAACACTTAGCTGGTTCACGACGAGCATAGCTTTAGCCTTTGAATCCTTGCAAGGATCTCTTCGACTGCAGAGAGGTTTTGATCAGTATTAAGATGAACGCGCTGGAGGGGAGGGACTAAAATATCCTCGAGAGTATGACCAGAGGCCTTAGGGTGGCTATTCATGACTTTTGAGTTCGTTTCGGCATTCTGACAAACACTTGGTGCGCATGCACCAGGTTGAGCTTGCGGCGGAGCCGGTTGGACACACATTTCTAACAATCATATCAATCCCAGGGGGATGATCCCCATTCATATTTTCAGCATTTTTGATATGCTGCATTTGGGTCTGATTTATCAATCGGCGTTCGCTTGCATTCGTCCACATCACGGCCTTGCACTTTGCAGAAGTTACAGAGTTTTGGTAGCTTCTCGTAGATGATAGGTTGTGACGGAATAAAAGGGCAGCACGCAAGACCTCAATTGTGACGGAATGACCTTAACTTTTGATGGAACTCTCATCTTCAACCCCTTAATAGAAACCAGAGAAAAGGGTTATTTGCACTTTGATACCCCCAATTGCTTCACTTTATCATAACTTTGATATTGTCAAATTTTATTTTAACAATTGGATATTCTGAGACATAAAAGATTTAAGGGAAAAAAATGTGTTCAGGCCCCAAAATCAGAAACTTCATGTGACGAGGCCCCTCATAGTTCCCCCTATGTGGATCAGCCACTTGAAGTGTGACACTTTGTACTGCAGCCCATTTTTAGCAATTATTACATGCCAGCTAAGCTAAAATCCTCAAATTATCCTTATCCTCTCTCCTTAATCCCTCAAACCAGCCCTCTCTCTCCTCTCTCTCTCCTCTCCCTCTCTCCTCTCTCTCTCAAGCTCTTAAGCCTCATTCCTGCCCGCGACTACGCCCTTCACGACAACGTCGGGCTCTCATCTCCCCTCTCTCTCTCTCCTCTCCTCTCTCCTCTCTCTCTCAAGCTCTTAAGCCCCATTCCTGCCCGCGACTATGCCCTTCACGACGACATTAGGCTCCAGATCTGCGCCCTAACTCGCGAGTTGGGCCCTCGAGTTCCCAACCACTTCCCCTCCTCTCCTCCGCCCTGCCTCGTCGCTGTTGCTCGCCGCCGCTCCCCGCCTCGCCCTTGACTACACCGGAGTTTGTCACTGTCGCTAACCGCCTTGCCCTCGAGTTCGCCATCAACGTTGTCGGGATACCATCAACCCGGATGCTTGCCAAGAAGAAGCTACAGATCTTCAACAACTTAGACTAACATATATCGCATCACATGTCGATCGTGCCCAGCATCAACTTTCACAACAACAAATGTTTTTTTAGCTTTTCAATATTCAGGAGAACAAAGTGATGTTGATTCTGATGGTAATTAATTAAAACATTATTTAAGCTTGCATCTAAACCTTTGAATTCCTCTCTTTTGGACTTGGGCTCTTGGGCAATGAATTGGTCGGAGTAGATTCTCCATTCGATTGCGTTTATTTGGCAATGAATTGGTCGGAGTAGATTCTCCATGCTAGTTCTAGCCCGCACTATGTTAGTTCTAGCTAGTTTTAGCTCTAATTCATCTTAGTTCTAGGCTCTTGGGCCCTCAAGTTAGTTCTAACCCGCACCTTCTTAGTTCTAGCCCGCACCATGCTAGTTCTAGCCCGCACTATGTTAGTTCTAGCAAGTTGGGGCAAGTTAGAACTAACAATATTCGAAGTGATATAACGAGAGGTAGAAAATGAGCCCAAGTAAAAGGAAGATACCGTGTGATAGATAATATAAAGGGCTACACACCGGCGAAGACGGTGGTGAAAACGGAGACCGGAGGTGGCCGGAAAACGCGCGTGAAGTCGGCACGACGATGTTGTTTTCTGCTTGCTGCTGCCGTCGAGCGATGTTTCGGACGTTATCGAGAGAGATAGAGAATGAGTTAGAGCGTGATACAAATTGGAGGTGATAGGCAACATGTAGGGCTACTCACCAAAGAAGAAATCGGCGAAAACAGAGATTGGAGGTGATCGAAAAGTGCGTGCGAAGTCGGCAGAAAACTACAGTTTTTTGCAGTGCAATTTCTCGCCGTTCGGGTTTGTTTTTCGCTGTTCGGAGCTTTTCAACACTGTCCGAGCTTGCCAGAGGTGGGAGGAGGTTGCCGGGATCATCGGAGTGTCTCGGTGGGCTCCGCCGGAGGTGGGAGGAGCTTTTCTCCGTTCCCAAGAGCCTAGAACTAAGATGAATTAGAGATAGAACTAGCTAGAACTAACATAGTGCGGGCTAGAACTAGCATGGTGCGGGCTAGAACTAAGAAGGTGCGGGTTAGAATTAACAAGTGCGCAAGAAAAAAACACGGGCTTGGTTTAGAACTAGCAAGGTGTGTGCTAGAACTGACTGTATACAAGCTAGAAGTAAGGCAATAGAAGCTAGAACTAACGTAGAAGCATGAATTAACAAGTGCGCAAGTAAAAACGAGGGTTGGGTTTAGAACTAGGAAGATGTGGGCTAGAACTGGCTGTATACAAGCTAGAACTAGGGGAATAGAAGTTAGAACTAACGTAGAAGCAAGAATTAACAAGTGTGCATGTGAAAAACGCGGGCTGGGTTTAGAACTAGCAAGGTGTGGGCTAGAACTGGCTGTATACAAGCTAGAACTAGGGTAATAGAAGCTAGAACTAACGTTGAAGCAAGAATTAATAAGTGTGCATGTAAAAAACGAGGACTGAGTTTAGAACTAGCAAGGTGTGGGCTAGAACTGACTTTATATAAGCTAGAACTAGGGTAATAGAAGCTAGAACTAACGTAGAATCAATAATTAGCAAGTGTGCATGTAAAAAACGAGGGCTGGGTTTAGAACTAGCAAGATGTGGGCTAGAATTGGCTGTATACAAGCTAGAACTAGGGTAATAGAAGGTAGAACTAATGTAGAACCAAGAATTAACAAGTGCGCAAGCAAAAAACGCGGGCTGGCTTTAGAACTAGCAAGGTGTGGGCTAGAACTGGCTGTATACAAGCTAGAACTAGGGTAATAGAAGCTAGAACTAAAACATTGCAGGTAAAAAACCCCTTAATGTTAGTTATTTTTTGCTTCTACGTTAGTTCTAGCTTCTATTACCCTAGTTCTAGCTTGTATATAGCCAGTTCTAGCCCACACCTTGCTAGTTCTAAATCCAGCTCTCGTTTTTTACATGCACACTTGTTAATTCTTGATTCTACGTCAGTTCTAGCTTCTATTACCCTAGTTCTAGCTTGTATACAGCCAGTTCTAGCTCACATCTTGCTAGTTCTAAACCCAGCCCTCGTTTTTTGCTTGCGCACTTGTTAATTCATGCTTCTACGTTAGTTCTAGCTTCTATTGCCCTAGTTCTAGCTTGTATACAACCAGTTCTAACCCACACCTTGCTAGTTCTAAACCAAGCCCGCGTTTTTTTCTTACGCACTTGTTAATTCTAACCCGCACCTTCTTAGTTCTAACCCGCACCTTCTTAGTTCTAGCCCGTACCATACTAGTTCTAGCCCGCACTATGTTAGTTCTAACTAGTTCTATCTCTAATTCATCTTAGTTCTAAGCTCCTCCCACCTCCGACGGAGCCCACCGAGACACCCCGATGATCCCGGCAACCTCTTCCCACCTCCGGCAAGCTCGAACAGTGTTGAAAAGCTCCAAATAGCGAAAAACAAACCCGAATGGCGAGAAATTGCACTGTAAAAAACTGCAGTTTTGTGCCGACTTCGCACGCACTTTCCGATCACCTCCAATCTCTGTTTCTGCCGATTTCTTCTTTGATGAGTAGCCCTACATGTTGCCTATCACCTCCAATTTGCCGATTCCAAATGTGTAGCCCTTTATATTGTCTATCACACGGTATCTTCCTTTCACTTGGGCTCATTTTCTACCTCTCGTTATATCGCTTCGAATATTGTTAGTTCTAAATTGCCCTAACTTGCTAGAACTAACATAGTGCGGGCTAGAACTAGCATGGTGCAGACTAGAACTAAGAATGTGTGGGTTAGAACTAACTTGAGGGCGCAAGAGCCTAGAACTAAGATGAATTAGACCTAGAACTAGCTAGAACTAACATAGTGCGGGCTAGAACTAGCATGGAGAATCTACTCCGACCAATTCATTACCAAATAAACGCAATCGAATGGAGAATCTACTCCAACCAATTCATTGCCCAAGAGCCCAAGTCCAAAAGAGAGGAATTCAAAGTTTTAGATGCAAGCTTAAATAATGTTTTGATTAATTACCATCAGAATCAACATCACTTTGTTTTCCTGAATATTGAAAAAGCTAAAAAAAACATTTGTTGTCGTGAAAGTTGATGCTGGGCACGATCGACATGTGATGTGATATATGTTAGTCTAAGTTGTTGAAGACCTGTAGCTTCTTCTTGGCAAGCATCCGGGTTGATAGCATCCCGACAACGTTGATGGCGAACTCGAGGGTAAGGCAGTTAGCGACAGTGGCGAACTCCGGCGTAGTCAAGGGCGAGGCGGGGAGCGGCGTCGAGCAATGGCGACGAGGCAGGGCGGAGGAGAGGAGGGGAAGTGGTTGGGAACTTGAGGGCCCAACTTGCGAGCTAGGGCGCGGATCTGGAGCCCGACGTCGTCGTGAAGGGCGTAGTCGCGGACAGGAATGGGGCTTGAGAGCTTGAGAGAGAGAGAGGAGAGAGGAGATGAGAGAGAGAGAGGGGAGATGAGAGCCCGACGTCGTCGTGAAGAGCGTAGTCGCGGGCAAGAATGAGGCTTGAGAGCTTGAGAGAGAGAGAGAGAAGAGAGAGAGAGAGAGAGAGAGAGAGAGAGAGAGAGAGAGAGAGAGA
>BQKN01066078.1:367754-394426 GCA_022839385.1 Asparagus kiusianus
AGAGAGAGAGAGAGAGAGAGAGAGAGAGAGAGAGAGAGAGAGAGAGAGAGAGAGAGAGAGAGAGAGAGAGAGCTGGTTTGAGGGATTGAGGAGAGAGAATAAGGATAATTTGAAAATTTTAGCTTAGCTGATATGTAATAATTGCTAAAAAAGGACTGCAGTACAAAGTGTCACACTTCAATGGGCTGATCCACATGGGGGAAACTATGAGGGACCTCGTCACATGAAATTTCTGCTTTTGGAGCCTGGACACATTTTTCCCAAGATTTAAAGATTAGTTTTGTTTAGGTATATCAATGTATAAAAGTGAATGAGAAAACATTTGCTTCAATTTTTAGTTGTTTGACTTTTGAAAAAGCAAGGAATGATTTACGATTTGGGTTTTTAGATAATCAAATTAACATCAACTTAAGAACTTTAGGGTATCAAAATGTCAAAATAGAACATCATAGCTTCTTCAACAAGTCTAAATTAGAATGCCCAAGGAATCTAAATTAGACATCATTTAAAGAATCCTTTGATGTCTCAATAATTAGACTCCGGACCAATTACTATGCCTTAAATTGATTACAAAATTAAAGCGCACGGAATTGAAGTCGACTTCCTTTGCAATTCCTGTCTCAAGACATGCTAAATCTAATATAACCCCCTCCTCAATATTCATCAAAAATTTGAGATTAAGCTGCAGCTGACACAGGTTCATCTCATGCACGGAAATATCAAACCAAAACAAAATCCAACTCCATGACCCATGCCTTTTTTAATACAAGAACCGCGATCGTCAGTCATAGGAGCAATGAGGCCATTAGAGAACAGAGAGTTAATCCGAGCATTATGAGCTCTTCTCTCCACCTGAAGAAAATGGCCGAGTGATGGAGCCTTGCAACCTTCATCACTATTGAACTGAGCTCTAGGGCAAAGAGAGAAGCAGTCCTTAGCCTTGCTGCAGCTTTTCCTCTCTCTCATGGTACTGCATTTTCTCCCGTTTGAGAGCTCAACAATTCTAGTAATGCCAATGAGATTCCCGAGTGTGATGCTTGACTGCAACAAAAGAAGCGGGAACATAATAATCCGTGAACTTTGGGGTGTTCTGTATAAAACCCTCAAGGGTTTATACATGAAAAAAAAATATCCTCTGGATTTTTAAAAAATATATAAATCTCCCTTGGCCCTTACTATTGGACCTTCAAGGTAGAAGATAAAGTTTTATCTTCTAATATCTACCTACGATAATCCGAAAAACTCTGCTTGCGTAAAACTAAAAAATAAAAAAGCGAAAAGTTGCCCAAAATATGTGCACACATGGCAACTTCTTTAATCTATAAACTTTAGCTTTATGGAAGATTTTGTGCAAAACACCACAAAGTTTAGGGGTATTTTGTGAAATTTACTAAATTGTTACGGTAAAAAAAAAAAAAAAATTCTAAAGCTAAACTAGAGTTTGCAGTTTGAATAATAATTTGATACCTCGTTATCAAACTCCGATGTAGTTGTGGATGTAGTTGTGGTAGTAGAAGTTGGGGAGGCAGTGAAGGAGAGGGAGCTAGAGAAGTCCAAGCTCCTCCTGATAAGCCCAACCCTCACATTAATTAGTGGTTGCAATCCAAGAGGCCAGCCTCCTTCCTGTGATTATAATCACATTAGCACATAACTAAAGGTTAGACATTGGCTAAAAAGATCCATAAACGGGAGAAGTATACAGAAAGAATCTCACCTGTTGAGCCATTTGCTCTCTCTGGCAGTGATAGGGTAAAGACTAATGAGCACAAGCAAAGAGAGGGAGGAGGGGAAATGGGCTATCTGGAGGGGAGATAAAGGTCTCTCTCTAACTAAGAAAAGTCATAGAAAAGATGAAGGTGCAGTAATTTGCTTTTATAATTTGGTTCCTAGCTTCTCTATTCTTTCTAGGTGAGTAATCAGTGTCCTTGATTTTGATTCAAGGGTCGTGTCATGAAATGAGGAGAATATGTTGACCAAAAAGTAGAAGGGATTGTAAGAAGTCAGGGAGGGGGGGGAGGGGGGGGGGGGTCAGATATGCAGACAATGATGGACCTCCCTCATGGAGGCCAAGCTTTTATCAGCTTCCATGACATCCTTCACCTGTTAATGATGAATAAGCATCATAATGTTATCAAAATCTTTCCACTTTATGGACTTAGTGGTTTTAAGATGGGTGCAATATAGCCACTGCAACCTATGCGTTGCTAGCCTTGAAAGGATCAGTCCTAACCCAGTTTTATCCTAATTTGGACCAAGGGGATTTGTCCAACATAAAACACGCTTAAAGGCCACTTTTTGATATAAAGAAAACTAGGCCATATACTTACCCAATATTTCACAGATAAAATGTTTCCCAGAATGGGGCTAGGATCAGTCCACCCAATTTTGAGAAGTTGCCAAACACAACCTTGGTGTCGGTGGAACAATATGAAAGGTGCATTATAAAGAAGGGTAATTGCGCACACAACGCCTCTAGTATTGCTGTTTTGAACTAACCATCCTTGTATATTTTATTGTTGCAGATAGGCCCCCCGGGTTAAACTTTTTGCAGGTAGTTTCGAACTATCGACGGGGAGCAGAATATGATAAAATTTACCCCAGGTAAAAAGAGCCACAAAAACTTAACCCAGGGGGTCTATCTGCAACAACGACACTACAAGAATAGTAATTCAAAACCGATATTCTATGTGTAACAAAATCTATAAAGAATTTAGACAGCTCTTAGACTGCCGGTCGTCTAAGGATCAAGATAAAATCACGTAGTTCCTCATGTTATGAGATGATAAGCCTATGTACATCCAACCCTTTCTAGGCCTAAAATGGCATTAACTGTCAATAATAATTTCTTAAAATCAACCCAAGTAGTGCTAGAAGTAAAATTTTAGGAATACCGAAGTAAAATTTTAGAAGGATTTGTGGAACACGTTCATCCACAGTTCAATACTCATTAAATGATGAAACAAGAAGCAAGAGTACATGATATAGGTAGTCTCTTCATAATCATCAACGTGTAGAAGCTTAAGATTTGGTGCAACCTAAGATACAGTCTATTGATGGGGCAAATAATATTCAAATGGGCATGCCCAACAATTGGAAAAAGTGCTTTTGCTTTCTCAGACAGCATCCATCAATAATCTCTTTAACCTTTTTTAACTTGCGCACAAGTATAAAAATCTCACCAGATAGAAACGCCTGCAATGCAAGGGAAGAACGTATTTAAGAAATGAATCGTCACCTGTTGTGTTGGCATAGAATTTAAGTATATGGAACCGATACCAGCATTCACTTGTTGTCGAACCCAATACAGACGGAACTCAAAACTAGAGAACTGCACCATAAGAATTATTAGTCCCATCAACACAGGATAATTTCTTGGATTCTCTAATTATAACCATTTCATCAACACACGGATGTGACACAAACAGTGGTTACTGAGAATAAAGTAGATGAGTAAACAGAATGATGACTATAAGCTAAATAATTATTTCACGCATAAGTTCAACATTCATAATATCAAATAATGTGGAAAAAGTGTAACTTTTGAATACAATAACTCGAAGAATCTTTTTTCACGTTCTCAAGCTATAAACAAGTGCTATTCATACATATTGCATTTTTACAGCTTCATAAAGCAATGTACATAATTTATAACAGATTGAAGTAAGCTCTTTCTATCTCTATGCACCGCACCATATTGAAGTATTTGTGCTTACTAAAGGCATTTAGAAAAGAATCAAATGCTCGAAAGTTAAACCTCGATTTCTTCCATCAAACTTCAGTTGAAATTCCTATGGTAACACGTAGGATTGCAGGGATACGGACAATCCACATATATTGCCTCTCTTCTGCCAAAGTACCAGTCTCCGACTGCTTCTGCAATTGTCTGCTTGGAGGCAAATAACCAGCCAAAATGATTAAGTTGATACATTTTATGTAAAATATAGTTCAAGAACCATGCTATATACCACTGTGCAAGCTGCAGCCTAACAGTTGACGGGAATCAGTCTCAGAATCCCATTCCTTTCTTATAGTTCTAAATGGTTACTGTATGGTAGTGATCATTTGGTATTACTACGAATGTGGAATTATGACATGAAATAAGATGGAGCTTGAAACAGCAAGAGAAGGGGTAATTTGGTCAACGAGAATTATAATAACACTATTCCTAGGAAAAGTAAAGCATATAGAAAGAGTTAATTGTGAAAGGGCTTAGCCAACTATACCCCCTAAAATATTTTATTAGCATTTGCAACCTCTGTACACTACACTATATTATTGCAAAAGTTAGGTTGAGATATCCTGTGAGAATCATGAGATGACAAATTACCTTCTACAGTTAGTTTAACTGTAAAAAAAACTCAATCGCCCAGTAAATCGGGTGGAAAAAAGTAATGTCATCTCACATTCAGGGTGCGTTAGTGCTAATAACAAGGTTTAGACTTTAAGAGTGTTATAAGTGGCTACACCATCATAATATAAGGAGCGTATCCACAATTAACCCTGTATAAAAAGACATGTTACAGTAAAGAAAATATAATTGTCAGGAGAAATTAACAGTAAAGGGAGAAAATACCCTATTGTTGATTTTAGGTGACTTTGGAGAGTGCCATGTGACATTGCTCATTGTCTGGCAGTGTACAAAGCAAGAATTGATGAACATTCCCGCATCCTTCTTGTGCTGAAATTCACTCAAGGTATGAAGCAATGATGTCCTGAAACCTGTTAAGAAAATCATTATAAAAAGAACATCTCTAGTTTCTAAAGAAAAACATACATAACGGCCTTCTAATGATGATAAAGTTTATGATTATAACCCTGCAGTATTTCAATCTGATTCGGATGACAATTATGAATGTTCTTCTTGCACCTCAGCCAGTGCCCTTGAGGATCAGAATCTTCTGGTACCAGAACATTTTGTATCTGGAAAACACAGTAATTTCAGAAAATTAATTTTGAGAAATACATTAAGATAAACGAAGGAAACATAACAGATAAGTACTACTTACCTGCCAATAATCATAAGCAGAATTGAGAATGAAAAGTGGGGTCTTTATTGTCTTGATAAGCTCATGAGGAAAGAAACACTGAATAGGAAAAACATGGGTGCATATTAGAAAAAGATTTTGACAAACACCAAAGATTGACACAGCAACTGGCCAATAGGTATAAATTATAACAATTAACTTGATTGAAGGCTTACCTGTGAAGGTTCAGTCCTTTTTGTACAATCAGCTGGCAGGTTCTTCCCCACGTTCTGGAAGCAAATAAACAGTAACAGATTGAAAAGTATGATATAAGAAAACAATAGATGAACACTGTAACGGCCCAGAAAATTTGACTGATATATATTGAGCCGTGTGCATCGAAACCTCAGATGACAGGACCAGGAAACGTGGACACTGTAAATTTGTACTAAACATAAATTGTGAAATTTTAGTAAGCTCTGCTAGTGTCACGTAAATAAATTAGGTCTACCCATACTTAAATAAGTGCATATGTTGGATTAGTTAGTAAGATGATCATTAAGTTAACTACCTCAATTTCAAATGTCCAGCATACACCTTCCTACAAAAATCCAACTAGTTTGGCTTCTGAAATATTTTCTTTCAAAACTACAAAAATCCATTAAGTTAACTACCTCAATTTCAAAATGGCCAGTACACACCTTCCTACAAAAATCCAACTGGTTTGGCTTCTGAAATCTTCTCTTTCAAATCCATTTTTGCCTAGTTTCTGGGAATGATATTGATGGGAGGAAGATGAATTCATATAAGTGATGTATGTGCATGAGGCCGTCTAAACCTAGTGGGTGCAAGTCAGATTTATATAATACCATTTGACCGATGAGTACTTGACTACCTCTCATTATGCATGCTTTCACTATGTGAAACTAGAAAGAGACATTCTAAAAATAAAAAATAAAAAACTGAAACCTTGTGGAGTATAAAATACTGAGGTAGGATTATAAAGATGTTCTTTCAATAAAATTAAATAGTGCTGAAGCGTGTTTATATACTGCATATTCTAAGAGAACCACTCATGCATGTTAAGTTGAAGCTCATAGGCATATGTATAGGTTGAACCGTTGAAGGGGTCGTTGTAAATCTCAGCATCATTTTCTCAGGCATGTTGTGGAATATGTGGTGTCATTTGGGGATGCTTACGTGTACGTATGCGCTGTCACAGGTTGATGGTTAAGCATATGTATTTGGTTCCACCAGACTATATATATATATATATATATATATATATATATATATATATATATATTGCTTCTCATGATAGGTTGCGTGATGGGCGTGAACGCCGGAGGTGGGCTTTGTGCATTCATCAGTGTCCTAAAAGTCAAATGTTGAGGAATTGCCAGACAGAAACTTCCACATTAGATGACGAATATCGGGGATATATCGGATATATTTATCAAATATTAGGGTGTTAAATCGGATAATATCTATGTGCATCATAGATGTTCATAATTGATGCACCAAAAAATGAAGCTTTGGAGAAAGTGGTACTTTTTACAAGACTTTTGCAAAGAAATTGGTCTCAATTGAGCCCTGATTCTTCTTTCTGGTTCTTTATTTGGGCCTAGACCTCAATTGAACCATAAATCCACACCAATCATTAAAAACAAAGCTACAGAAGATAAGAATGTTTGAAATTTCAGTTGAAGTAGAAAAATTCCAGATCCTTTCTTGCAATATGATCATGTGTCCTCTTTGTTGGGACGAGTACTTGAATGTTAGATCCAATTACCAAAATTTTGTAGTTTCTTGAAGTTAGAATAAGTAGTAGTGAAATTAAACTTGCTTTCTTAACAAATTGATTATTAGCACAGTGAATAAGGTATGGATTTACAACAGTTCTATTGCACACCCTTTTATTGATAGATTCAACAACAACCATGTTGTGGTCGTTTAGCTAAATAAAAAATTAATATACAAGTAAATGCATCTACATGTATGTAGATGCAGAAAGCTAGAGAAACAGATCATAAAAAACATAATCGTGGCTTTGACTTGGATCTTACTATTCTTATCCATGCTCACATTTTTTTCTATGTATATAAACTATAAGTCATCTAATGGAGTTGTTGCATATTGGCCTCAACTTTGTGATCTCAATTTCAATTCATGCGCATAGTGTATACTATCAGGCACTATAGTGTAAACTAGCACTACAGTGTAAACTATCTCAAATGGTCTATTTTGTATAGTCCGTTCCTGCAAAGGTTGCCAACTGATACTACTAGTAGCATTATCTAGCACCCCAGGTTCTATGGCAACCATAGTGGAAGCATGTATTTTCATCCATCTTTGAGAAATAACATATAAAATGAATTTATTAGTTTTTCTTTTAAAAATATCACTGTTTTTATTATTTTCTTTTACTAACCAGGTGAATTCTGTGATTGTTTGATTCTTCTTTTGGTTACCCCTTTGAAGGTTACTATGAAAAATGACAGAGTTCCACCGAATACATCGCTATCATGATAGGGTTATTCAGATCGGAGTTCTCGCTCAGTTGACCTTTACCCATTTGTTCACTTATGGTCCAGACTGATACTCGAAGCCTGGTTGTAAGGCACACTGTTAGATCTCTTAGAGTTATTGCAATGCCCGCCAGTGAGGACGACAATGATTTCACTGTTATAGTGTCTATAGCCATTAAGAGGAGAGCCAGAGCAATGCTCGCAACTAGGTCTTAGTCCTGGAAATTTTTGTACCCACCTCCAGAGGGATCATCCTTGATCAACCTCCACTCGTTATCCCATGCACATAGATTGCTCTAAGGACATAGAGTCCGTCCCTACCAGTAGATTAAATCCTACCAATCACAACATCTTCCGTCGCAAGGTAAGAGCCAGGAAGACCACCCCTACTCCAACTATGCCGAAGAAGTGAAGTGTCTTCCCATCCTCTTGTCTACCTACCTTCAACCAGATATCTGTTGAGATCCTTCGAGTTCCACCAGTGGAGTTCGTACCCTCATCCACCTGGAACTCACCATTCACCCGAGACTAGTGGTGTGACCGTCCACTATTTCCAAACTCTCCATTGCAGTATGCACCTCAAGAGGTTTGCAGATGTCATTCAAGATCGATGCCATCTACAAAGGAGTCTAGTAAGGCTTCGTCACTTATGCCTTTAGTCAGTTGCTAGTTTTTCCCATTTAGGGGAACTATATCTATTTACTATGATGCCAGATGGCTGTATACAAACTTATCTCCATTTGTTATCTCTATTTGCTACATTATTGAAATGTGATCAACCACTCTACGCAAAAATATTGTCCGCCTTCCCATTCAGTGTAGAGGCGATATGAGATATGCACTCTAAGAGGCTTATCATTATGTCTGGCCATGGTCTAGTAGCAACAATTTAGGAGTATCAAAAAAAATTAAGAGATAAATATTTAGGTTTTAAAAGTTTGTTTCAAAATAATTTATTTATGTGACTACGTCATGGTTTTTACTTTAAAATTATGTACATTATCATTTCAGTTTGAAGAGTTATTTTACTTTAATGAATGAAATTATAGTTTTTCTTATAAGAATGTTATCTCAATTCGACTTTCATATGACTGATCACATCTTGATAACTATATAGGCACAAATAAATCTATGTCCATCCCTCTAACAATGAAGCTAATGGAGAGAATGCGTTAAGAATAAGAACATGATACTTCATTTAAAGAAACAGGTGATGAATCCTTGCTAGACTACTTTACAGGTGGTATCAATCTTGACCGACAATGGTGAACAGTGAACTCTTGGGCTGCACACTGCTGTTGGCAAGAGTCTAGAAAAGGGAATGACGTACCACAAGACTAAGACGGATATAGGAGCCCTGAACGAGTGAAAGTCTGGATTTCTCACTAGTGGAACTCAAAGGGATCTTCTTCGCTGTATGGTTAAAGATTGGTAGAGGAAAGTGTGAGAGAACGCCTAATTTCTTCAACATGGTGAAAACAAGCATGATCTTCTTGACCCCCACAACGCCATGAAATATGGAGTAACTAGTAGAACCAATCTGGCGGTAAGAATGGACTCCGTGTCCTTAGAGAAATTTATGTGATATGTTGATAAGGGCCATAAGGCCACTCCGCCAACCTTCTCAATGACTTTCTTCGTTTTCTCGCCAGAAGAAGTGAAGATGACGATGCATCTAAGAGCAGCAAGTGGAAACTGATTGCAAATGACGATCCTTTGAAAGCTGCCACGGGCCTCTACGCAGATGCCTAGGACTCTAGCCACGGGCATTACTCTAGTTATCCTCTTAATGGTCTTGGACACTACAATAATGAAGTCACTGCCTTCAATGATAGGCACTACAAAGGTTCAAGGAGCGGCAGTAGGGAAATTCACCTGATTCGAAGCACCAATCTATGCTGTAGTGGGCTAAGGGGTAAATGTCAAGTGAGTGGACACTATGCTTTGACTGTCCATTTCATAATAATGATTTCATAGTAGTGATGAACTTGATAGAACTCTGATCGTTTTCCATAGTTACCCTCAAAAGGGTAACTAAATATGTAGGCAACCACAAAATTTTCTGAGTTAATAAAATAAAATAAAAAGAATAACAATATTTGCAAAGGAAAAAAGATAAATGCATCTTGTACAATAGTTCTCAAAGATGAATGGTTATGCTCCCACCATGGTTTCCATAGCTTCAGTGGTGCCAAAATTAAATTATAATACCTTACTGTCTCATTTTCAGTTAGTAAATCGATTAAAAAATTACTTCACACATAATTAATTAATTTTTCATAGAACTAGTCTTAAACATGATCATTGTTTTTCATTGCAAAACCTTAGTCATACTCATCTTACCTGTATATAATCAAAGATCTAAAAGATATTGGCGGATACCCAAAAACATAATTCCTTTTACTAGATGTTGAAAGTTGAACGTCTTCCCTTCCCTTGGCGGCTAGTGGGGTCCACCATATTTAATAGATCTATCTTTAAAATTTTTAATTTTATCTCTTCTTTATACGTGAACTACTCTTAATTATATCTTCACTTTGAGAGTCCTCATTAAATTAAAATTATGCACACTTCTAAAATTCTAGGGTCATTTGCGTATGTACCTCCTAAATCATGAGTACTTGCAAAAAGACTCTTTTAATTTCAGTATTTGCAAAACTATCCCGTAAATCATCCACTTTATGAAAAGATACCCCTAAAATCAATAAATCATCAACTTAGTACTAAAGTTTAACTATTTTGTTGATAATTTTCACATTGTGATTAGAAATTAGCTTATCAAAGTTGATGAGTAATTGTTTTGATGTAATTTTTCCAAAATTAATGATTCGAGCGGTAGTTATGGAAATGCTTATATTTGGAGAAATAGCAATGATTTAAGGGGTATATATATAAATAACAAACAATTCAAAATTTTAATAATCAAAACTCTCGTCTTTAATCTTATCTTTACCTAAGAATCCTTACTATATTGAAAATTTGAAACTATCTATAACTAGAAATTTCTGATAATAGAGTCCTCCTTTATATATAAAAGAGTTTTTGAGATTAGGAAACTATCAAGAAAACCCAAATTTAAGTAATGCTCATATATGTATCTGTATCCATATCCGAATTCAAAAGTGAATTTATATTCGAAGCCAAATCCGGATCCACATCCCAAGTATATATCTGAATCCATAACTAAACTCAGATATTTGGACCGCATCCAAAAATTTAAGATATATCTATATCTAAAATCGTATTAATTAAAATCTAAAACCATATCCGTATTCAATTAGTTTCAGACTTTGCCTATCATGCCCTCATCCATTTTGGGCACAGTTGCAAATAGGATCAGATATTTCCAAACCATTTTGCACCTCTAAGTGATAGGGTTGATGATCATACTGTTGAAGATCATGCCGATGAGAGGGGTTTTGATAGATCTCTTCTCTAAATATCTTGCCATCAAGATGAAACTATAACAAATAAGATATTTTATAACACTGTGCCTAAAATATTGTCTAGTTTTAATAAGAATGTTGTCATATATCCATATAATTCATTTTCACACACTAAATGCATGACTAAATACAATGTGTCATAAAGGGGCAACCAAGTGAGGGCCAAAGAGGTCTTAGCTCCACTTTAGAAATGAGATTTCATCGACTCAAGTGGAACAACCCCAACCGGTTTGTTACCTTCTTAATTCTAACTACAATAGTAAAATATCTCATAATTAATAGAGTTTGATTAGGATATGGACCTCACTAGTAATTACATAAATATTTTGAAGTGGTTTTATTATCTAATTAAATAATCCAATGGTTGATGGCTTGTATTATGCGGCATACAAGAGAAGTAGATAGAACTATTGTGCGATTGCTGAAAGAGAAAATAAATAAGATTTTTTGCTTCTTTATAATTAGCGCATGGTAATTATTGTGAACACTATTTCCTATGTTGAATTTTAATCTTTGAATAATGAATCTCTCATCTCCTTTTCGGCCGTACACATAGCCTGCTGAACCATGTGAATCAAGAGGATAATTGGTTAGACAATAATTTCATAAACTATGGGGAGTAAAACGTAAGATCCTCAAACTTTCCCAAACTCTTGTTATGCAATGATGTTTAGGTACTAAACGATCATGTAAAAAGTTTCTATATATTATCATATTTGGTTATTAATTTTTTGCCCCCTTCTACAATTGTCGGCTCCGCCATTGATGCCAAACTTTTTTTTAGGTTTGAATACCTTTAATTGTAAAAGAAAATTTGGATACTTTATTTCTTAATTCATAATAGTCTATTATTACATTTATGGTTGTGATTAATTTCAAATCTAGCACTTACAATATTTATTTAATTTACATTTATTGTCATTTGTTATTACTACTTTTGTTACATGGTAAAAAAATGTTTAGGTTGCTATATTTGAGCTAATGAATATTTGGTTTATGTGGTAGGAGAAATGTATCATAATTATGTTAAATACTCATTACCTTTTTATATAGTTTCTGTTTCTCAAATAACGAGGATAGTCAAATATCACAAAAAAGTGAATCCATATGATAATTTCAACGAGTAACATGTGAAGACAAATTGAAAGTAAAAGCTCGAGTTTGACTTTTTATTTCTAGAATTCTACAGAAGCATTGCTGGGACAATTGGAAAGGAAGCTTTCATAGATCCTCAGGCAGTGTTGTCTTTACTCGTGACACAGCGTACACTGCTTATCTTTAGTTGAAAGGTTTTGAAAAGGATAAATTTCAGGAAAACCTCTTAAGTTTTGAGCATTACACATAGAACCCCTCTTAATATTTAAACAAAGTTTCCTAAGTTTTAGCTTTCTTAGAGAAACCCAGAAGCCATATGTAACATTGAGCATACAGCATACCTGAAGTCTGACAACTTCTTTATAGAAAGATTGCATGGTTCTTTTCCCAGAGACATCCTTTCTGCAATAAAAGATATGAAACAAAAATTAATGATATCCAATAAATGAAAGGAGAGATAGAACTCCTAGGCTAAGGATGTAAAGACTCTGGAAAGTTGAATCCATAGGGTCAGTTTGCAATTTTTCCCCTAAACCAGTTTTTAGCCTAAACTGGGTTCGGTTCTAGATTTCCGTTAAGCAAAGAACTTCAGTCAATTTGTGAAAATCTATTTGGTAAAATAGAAATAATTAGAGTGATCAGTTGCTATGCCAAGTATTCTAATAAGAAAAATGATGACTGCTTGAGTGCAAAATAATAGCAATGAGCTAACCAGGGTAATAAGACCAATATTACAAAAATGGAAATAGAAAATGTATTGAGATATATAAAAGAAACATACACATCAAGGAAAAAACTAGCATCCCCAAGGCATTTAACATTAGCCTCCTTAGGCATAAGTGCACGAAAACTGTCACAATGTATGTAAATCGCAAGACCACCAGCAGAGCATCCAGTAAGAAAAGCCTACAAACAGAAAAACTGCATTAAGATCATCACTGGTTCACTACACACACAAAAGTTAGCATCTGCATGTAATCAATTAGGAGTTTTTACACATTTTAAACAATTCACAACAAAAGAAACCAGGTCACGAAACCAAATAAACCAGAGAAGTAAGTTCTTCAAATGTGATACATAACAGTTAGTGTGAAAAGTAAATACCAGCAGGTCCACCACAAAGTGTTTTGCTGGAATACAAGTTAGCAATTGATTTAGTGATGGATTTCATGGTGACATAAGTATATAATATTACATAAAGACTACACCGTTAATTTAAAGGAGTTACCTGCTTAGCCTTTCCAAGTCCCTCTGATAGTAGTTCCTCCATAATTGCTTCCCAAATCCGCTGGCCTCGGAAGAAGAGTTTTCTTCCACTCTACACAACATCAAACACAGGGTTTAGCTTAGAAAAATTGGTGGCATTTATTTCCTTTCTAGAAGTCACAAATGTACGCCACGAAATGAACCATCCATTATAGTAACTAAGATAATAGCAGTCTTCCCATATATGTACCTTGGCTTGAACTTCTGTGTCGCCAGAAAATGATGCACCATCACAATACCGTATCTTGACTCTGTTCCAGTTATAGAAATCTGAAGAATATAAGAAAACACGGGAATTAAAAATCTTCAATAATATTAAAAAGCAGTTGAATAATACCAGAGTCTAAATTATTAATCCTTCCTCCTCTTACTAATATTATGTTCTTTTGAATTGTGGCAAATACTAAGGATATAAGCATTGACTTAGATCTAGAGTTTAATTAATGTCTAGTACAAAGTGAGATCAAAAAAACATGTAAACACTACAAGATCAACAAAATATCAGTGGAGGAACATGATTCTCTACCCCACAATACTAAACCAAGATAGATTTCTATAAGAGTTAAGCTCTCTTATTCTGTTCTACCATTTACATCTTCATCAAGGTATGATGCAGCAAGCTACGTAATCCAAACTTCAGAAGGTTCATTCTTAGATGCTGAACCACTAAGAATTCTCCACAAAAAACAAGGCTATTACCTAGACCAACCCCTAACATAAGAAGAATAAAACTACAATCTTTCTCAGTTGCAAGGCTGCATGGTTTTGCAAATACGCAGCATATGACTATAAAAATAACATAAAAGAGATGAGAAAACATCTGATTATGATGGGACTAATACAGTGGAGAAAGATAAGCCTCACAGATTCTGAAACACCTAACCAAAGAATATTCACTACGTACCAGGGTTTTCAGATGGAGCTTGGCTTAAAATTCCAACAAAGGAAGCTTGCAGTTCCATGTAGTGTGAAGACCCCAGTGGTGTCCCTTGGCGATAAGAACATGAATCTGCACTTTCACACCAACCTCCACTCTAGAGCTTGAGAAATGCAATTAACGTGAGCGAAAGAACTAACAACATCCCCCCTCACCAATTTTTTCTATGTAAAAACAGTGAGTCATATATAAGTAAAACACTGAAAGTAAAGCTCAGCTAAAATTTTAAAAACAAAAGAAGTCATGTGGTTAAGCATATGATAAGAACACTGTGAGTAAGAAATTTGTCGATATTTTGGAGAAATTTACTTCAAAATTTTGATTTTCACTGCAATTTTAGTTCAAAATTCTGACACTTTCTCGCATTATCATTATGTATTCACTTCATGTCAATTGAACAGTTTTGCAAATTAGAGTTGTATTATCTTTGAAATTGGGAAACTTTGGCAAATTAGAGTACTTATCATCTTCGAAAGTGGGATATTTTGTAAGTCATAACTTTGTACTTCAGGTTTAAATATAATAGGATAAGAGTTTTATTTACACCACTGGTCCTTTCTCATAGGAGATTTTAGGGTCATGGCAAAATCAATACTGAACTTCAGCTTCAAAACTTCTCAAAGAACTAATGGCTCAAATTGAAAAGAATCTTATAATCAAAGTCAACCTGAAGATCCCAAAGCAATCTCATTGGCATTTCTCTCTGTTTATTCAGCTATAAAAATAAGCATTAACAGCTTGAAATACTTCATTGAATCCTATGTAGCACCTCACATGAAGAGACCTAGATGATGAAAGTCTACTATTTCCTAGAAAATTACTAAGATATTGATGACAATGATGTTCCCTTTATATCTTAAATTAAAGTATAGAGTTTATTAGTTAAAAGTTTTACTTATGTCATTAGTCATGTACCTAATTTAAGGTCATCACATAACCAATAGTCAGCTTCAGAACCTCTCAAAGGACTAATGAATCAAAGGGAAAAGAATCACATAGTCAGAATTCAATCAGAAGATCCTGAGTAATCTCTCATTGATTTTTCTCTGCTTGTTCTTCTTGAAAGATGAGGGTTAACAGTTCAAAATACTTCACTATGTACAATGTGACATCTACCATGAAGAGAACTAGAAGATGAAATATACTATATTTTTATTCAGGTAAATTTAAGAAACCCCCCTATATATATTAGTTGATTAAAAACCCAAATTTACATATTGAATCACATTGACTCCTTATTTTATTACTCATTTGATAAAAATACCCTCATTTTCCTGATTTTGAAGAGTCATAATGCGATAAATTACCAAAATCAGGACATCCCATAGGAAACCGATTGATCTTTTTCCCAGCTTATTCAGCTCTAAAGATAACGATCAACAGTTTGAGATTACTTCACTACATTTTTCACAACTTAAAGTCTCAGATTTCTTTTTCCCTCACAAACCACATAAAATCAACACATTTCAATTACCTCTAAATGAAGAACCCAACTATCGGAGCCAGATCCAAATCCTCTCTGCAGATGATACCCCGGCCTACTCCCATCCAAGCAAACTGCAAAAAAAATCACATCACTAAACCCTAATTTTCAACAAAAATCGAAACAAATACAGAAATTATCAAATTGTACCAGCTCCTTTCTCGTCTGCGTTTCTGATGAGAGTGAGATCGACGAGATTGGATCCTGAAGGGATCAAAGACTGAGGTTCCTCAGTGCTAGGGTTGAGGAACCAAGAAGTGAGAGTGAGTAGGAGAGCGATGAAGAGAATGGCGCCGGAGACGACGGAGGTAATGTGGCGGCCGCCGCGGATCCACCACTGGCGTAGGCGGTGGTAGATCGCTAGAGCTCCGGTCACCATCGCTCAAACTTCAGTGTCGTTCAAACTTAGTGTTGTTTTGACTTTTGGGCTGGGAATCTTCTTGGACTCTTGGACCTTTGTGATATAACCCTAACCCTATTAGTATTTGCAGATTTACGCTTATATTCCGAGGATTTTTACCTGTATACCCTCAAATCTACACTATTTTGCATATTTATCCCTGTGGATTTGCATTTTGGCTATTTATAGGTTCATTTTGAATCATTTCGGATACGAGTTTATCCAAACAAAAGAGAAAGGAAGGAACCATGTTTGAGAGTGAAACCATGAAGTAGCTTATGATGAGAAAAAGAGAGTAAAATATGAGAGAATTTTTGTGATACGAGTCGCCGAGTGAGCACATTTGACCGCGGAATTATCAAATGTGGTTTTGAGAAGATGACAGTAAAACACACAAAACAATTTAATTAGCGAAGGAAAATACATTCTCTAGATTATGAAGAATAAAAGATTATAGAATCTCTCTCACACAATCTCTCTAGAATAAGAACAACTTCTCTATCCTCACTAAACTCTAATCTCTTGATTATAATCTCTCCTCTGATGTTTAGAAACCCTAAATAATCCCTATTTATAGGGTAAAACAACATGGATGACAAAATTGTAAATAACCAATTCAAAACCCAATCAGGATTCGTCTCAAAACATAGTCCAACTCGGCCGAGGAAACTGATCCGGTCGACCGATGTACCACTACCGGTCGATCGGTCTCCCACTATAAATCGACCGACAAGTGTGTCTCGGTCGACTGACCAGAGAACACGTTTCTCGTCCTGTAGTGTGCACTAATCCGGTCAACCGGTGTTGAGTGTTCGGTCGACCAGCCAGAGACTTGTTGCCAGATTCCTGATTTCGTCATTTTCCTGCTTTTGACCGCTTTCGCCATCACCAACGGCTCCACCCACGCCTTTATCCCCAAACTCCCATGAGAATCATATATCCTCAAGCTCCCATAAGGATCGCTAAGTTCCCGAATCAAGGAAGAAGATATACCAGTATCATGGCTCCCCACTTTAGGAACTTGAAGTCCCGTTCAAATTAGAACTCTAGCTAAGGAAGCTCTTAAGCTCCTCCTTCCCTGTTGAACCACCTGACTTTGCTAGGAGCTTGACCTTGACGTCCAATCAGAAACGACTCATTCGTCTCACGTCTCGTCGTAGTCACCTTTTCGCTCCAAATTGCAATCCTCTTTCAGTGGCTCTTCATAAGGCCTAATAAAAAGCGAGACAAACTTCTTACTTGCATTCACTAGCCTCTTCGCTCGGTTTACCGTCACCAAGTTTGTTTCCTTTGGAAGAGATGCCGAACGAAATATGAACTTCTCACCGTCTTTGGTGAATGTGTACTTCTGAGCCCGTCTTTCGTAGATTGCGTATTTATCCCACAAATACGGATTGTCCAGTATAACCTGACAAACATCTAATGGAACTACGTCGCATGTGACCTCGTCAATATACAACTCGTGGAGTACAAATCTGAAAATGCATTGATTATCACACTCAACCCCCCTCCTTCTGAATCCACCCCAATGGATAGGGCTCTGGATGCTTGATCGTCTTCAGACCCACTTTCTGAACCAAGGCCTAGGATATCAAATTATTCTCGTTGCCTGGATCAACTATAGCATCTACCAAACTGGTCTTCACCTGCAACTTAAGAACAAAGAGCTACTCTCTGGGATCTTCGTCCTCCTTCGCGGCCTGCTTCCTGCCATAAGGTTGAGACTGCTGTTGGGCTCTGTCATCCCTGGGACTTCCTTCGGACCTTGTGCTATCACGTATGTGTTTTTCTCATCCTTCTTCTTCAACCCCTTTGGTTTGAGATGAGGATACTTCTCCCAGCACCGATCAGCTACGCGCCATGTCTTCTCGCAATGACTACAAATTAGTCCTGTTTTTCCTGGATCACCCTTCTTCTTCTCCTTCTTAGGTTGAAACTACTAGACTCGCCTCCAGTTTGCTTGGCTTCTCCCTTCGTCTCGTTGCTCTTGTTCTGTTTGTCTTCAATGGCAATAGCCTTCACGCTCGCCTCTACAATCAACTCAATCCTGAACAACTTCATCTCCTTCCGGATATATTCGTTCAGACCCGCCATATATTTTATAAAAATAGAGTACTCCTCCGTTGCAATGTTAAGGACCATTGCCTGCTTCTAGAACTCCGTGGTGTATTCTTGAACGGTCTGATTGAATCTTTGACGCAAGTCGTACCACTTGTACCAACGCTCTTCAAGGAATCCCACCCGGTAGAACTGCTTCCTAAGTAGCTCCTTAAATTTGTTCCACTACATCGTTTTCTTCTCCTACTTACAGTAGGATTTCCACCACATCAATGCGTGTCCGGATAGCTTTAATGTTGCAAAAACAATCTTCTCCTTTGACGAATAGCCATAAAGAGTGAAATAGGTCTCCGTACGCTCGATCCAATCATCAAACCTCTCCACATCAACACTCTCATCATAAACAAGAATCTCAACTCTGAAATCAATCTTCAGATTCTGGTAAGAACGCTTACCCCCTTGATGCGGAACAGTCTTGACGGCCTCGACCTCCTCGTCGGAATTTGAATTCTCACTACCTTCATCGGATTCTATAGGTTTCTTTTTGGGCCCTGCTGAAGATTCACCTTTCTTTTCGCCTCCGTGGATGAGATTGACGAGCTTCATGAGAGTCGAACTGATTGTCTCGATCTGTTTTTCTATCACATCAAGTCTCGATGAATTGTAGCTTTCTGTCATCTTCTTCTTCCTTGATTTCTGGACTTCTTCCAAAGACACAAGGATCTCGCCTAGTTTCTTGTATTGCGATCGAGTAAGGACCATACACAGGATACCCCTTCACAAGATCTGATTGCTTTGATACCAACTTGATACTAGTCGCCGAGCGAGCATCTTTGATAGCGAAATTATCAAAGGTGGTTTTGAGAAGATGACAGTAAAACACACAAAACAATTCAATTGGCGAAGGAAAATACATTCACTAGATTATGAAGAATAAAAGATTACAGAATCTCTCTCTCATAATCTCTCTAGAATAAAGAACAATTTCTCTATCATCACTAAACTCTAATCTCTTGATTAGAATCTCTCCTCTGATGTTTAGAAACCCTAAACAACCCCTATTTATAAGGTAAACAACGTGGATGGTAAAATCGTAAATAACCAAGTCAAAACCCAATCAGGATTCGTCTCAAAACAGAGTCAAACTCGGCCCAGGAAACTGATACGGTTGACCGATGTACCGATACCGGTCGACCGGTCTCCCACTATCGGTCGACCGACAAGTGTGTCTCGGTCGACTGACCAGAGAACACGTTTCTCGTCCTGTAGTGTGCACTAATCCGGTCGACCGGTGCTGAGTGTTCGGACGACCGACCAGAGACTTATCGTCAGATTCCTGATTTCGCTGTTTTTCCTGCTTTTGACCACTTTCGCCACCACCAACGGCTCCACCCACGCTTCTATTCTTAAACTCTCATGAGAATCATCTATCCTCAAGCTCCCATGAGAATTGCTAAGCTCCCGAAACAAGGAAGAAAATACACTCATATCATTTTGCTCATATTTTTCAGACTTTTCTTGGTAGTTTTGGATTATTAATCCCTATATAGTGTGGATTGATGTACTCAGTGTATGTTGAAGTTTTGTACTCTCTATTATTAGTAGTTACGATTGCTCGACGCAAAGCGTCGTGTTTCCCCCCCTCTATTTTTCATTTTCCACATTATATCTTAGTGTTGCTCTTCTACTAGTCTCCTTTCTTCTGCTTCGAATTCCAAATATCTTGGCATAGATTGCTAAAAATAAAGATTAAAAGGGAATGAATCATCACCTGCTATGTTGGAATAGTCAGAGGATAATTTTCTTTCCACTACGCAACCAATATCAGTATCTGATAACATGGAGGAAACACAAAGGTATTCTATTAGTCATTTACAACAGTGGCCATAAAAAAAGAAATTTTGAAAAAATATAATCATGTTATTCCATAATCCTCTCCAAATGTCATTACATCCTTCCAGCATTCTCTCGCATCACCATTTTAGTAGAATGTTGTAAGCTTAACAAAGGAAATGAAAGCTCTAGATTTTTTGAAGGGAAAAGGAAATCCCAAGCCTTAAGTTCAACATTCATTTAAAAATCATACATAGTTGAAAAGAGGTAACATTTGGAAACACTAACTCCAAGAATCCAATCTCGCTCAACATTCTCGTGCTATAATCCTGTGGCGTGTACATGTATAGGGTTTCTACAGACGTATGGTATCATAAAGCTTCTCTAACAGACTCAGACTCGCATTCATCCCTCGGCTTCACAATCAATGTACATAATCTGTAACAAATGGAGATACCCTTTCTGTATTTAAATACTACACAATCTCGAAGAACTCGTGCTTACAGAAGGCCTTTGGGAAAGAATCAAATGTTGAGACATCGAAGCTCAATTTATCGGAAAATAAAAATCACCCAAATTAAAAACCATCCAACGTTTAGTTTTTTGCTGGGACACGTGTCGTCTTCTGATTTTCTATAGGGCCTCGCATACGATTTTTTCCCCCTCCAAATTTATCCCATCAAACTTTTGAAATCCATATGGTAACAGGTAGGATTGCAGGGATATGGACAATCCACAACTTTCACCTCTCTTCTGCCAAAGTACCAGTCTCCAACTGCTTCTGCAATTGTCTGCTTGGAAGCACATAACCAGCCAAAATCAGCAAGTCAATATATTTTGTGAATAAAATACAGTTCAGGATGCATGCTATACCTCTGTGCAAACTGTTTGGCCTAAAAGCTACCGAATAATATATCACATGGGTAGTGATCATTTCGTTGTCGGTACTATATGAATTTGGAATTGTGACATGAAATGAGATGGAGAATGATGACAGCAAGACAAGGGAAAACTAGGTAACAAGAATAACATTAACGTTATTCTAGAAAAAATAAAATAAAAGCATAAATAAAAGGCTTAATTGCAGAAAGTGAGTAGTCACCTATAGCCATACACTATTTTATTAGCATTTACGACCCTTGTAAAGTGAACACTAAATGATATTATTTTCAAATTTAGGTTGAGATATCAAAAGTGAGAACCATGGGATGATAAGCTACTTTTTGCCCTCAGTTTAACTATAAAAATGAAAAAACAAACTGCCCTCTCAATCAAGAGCAAAAAGTTACTCCGTATGACGTTCAGGTTTAGGGGTGAATGGGCTACACCACCATAGGATAAGGGGGTGAATCCACAATTAACCTTATACGTGCAAAGGAAAAACTGATGATAAAGAATATAAATGTTCAGGAGAAACTAACAGTGAAGGGATCAAATACCTTATTGTTGATTCGTGGCGATATTGGAGAATGCCATGTGAGATTGCTCATTGTCTGGCAGTGTATGTAGCAAGAATTAATAAACATTCCTGCATCCTTCTTGTGCTGAAATTCACTCAAGGCATCAAGCAAGGATGTTCTAAAACCTGTTAAGAAAATCATAATATTCTGTGACATCAAGAAATAATCTTTAATTTCTTAAAAGCATGCATAACAGCCTTCTAAATTGCATCGAAGAGGAAACTTATGATTATAACCTTGCAGTATTTCAATCTGATTGGAGTCGCAACTATGAATGTTCTGCTTACACCTCAGCCAGTGCCGTTTAGTATCAGATGCTTCTGGTACTAAAATATGTTGTATCTGGAGTATGCTAAATCGTAATTTGGTAATATCAATTTTAAGAAATACGTTAAGATAAACAAAAGGAAATGTAGGAGACAATTACTTGCCTGCCAAAAATCATAAGCAGGGTTAAGAATAAAAAATGGGGTCTTTATTCTCTTGATAAGCTCACGAGGAAAAACACACTGAATAAAGATAGACAAGGATGCATGTCAAACAAGATCTTGAAAAAACATCAAAGGTTGATAAACCAACCAGTCGCTAGAGGTAAAACTATTACAATAACAAGACTGAAGGGTTACCTGTGAGGGTTCCATCTTTTTTGTGCAATCAGTTGGCAAGTTCTTCCCCACATTCTGGAAGGAAATTGAAAATAACAGATTCACAAATATCATATAAGAAAATAATAGCCTGAAATTTACCTGATACTGATCAACCAGGTGCAAAGGCTTCGTATGACAGATCAGGAAAAAATTGACCTCGTAGAATACGTAAATAGAAATTTTTAAAAATTTAATAAGCACTACGAGTGTTACCCAAATGAGATTTATACTTAAAATAGTTTCTTATCCTGGATTAGTTAGCTAGATCATTAGTTAAACTACTTAATTAGCTAGGCTACCCTCCCTCCATCTCTCACTGAAAATGAATACACATAAACACACCACTTCATCTCCCCCATCTCCTACTCATCCTATACGTTGACACCACAGCTCAATGAAATAGCAAAACCTATCCCCTCCTGTCCGTAAGTCACATGTAACATTGAGCATACCTGAAGAGCGATAACTTCATTGAAGAAAGACTGCATGGTTCTTTTCCCAGAAACATCTTTTCTGCAATAAACATGTAATCAATGAAAGAGAGGTAAAACTCCTAGGCTAAAACAAGGAAAGTTGAAAGATGAAACCATAGGTTATTCAGTTATCATGCACTGAAGTATAATATTAATTTATTCTGCATATCTAGACTATGAGGAGACCAAAATCTTGTTTATAATGACTAATAGGAACTCCCTTTAAGTTCACAAAAACATTGTGATGTTGTTCGAGAAATTAAGAATGCCAGTGAAATGATTTTCATAGGCTGACACAATGATTTGGGACAAAAGCTTTATTCTGGTTAAGCAGAATTGATTCACTGAAAGTACTTATACATTTTCATTCAAAACCAGGGACAAAAGCAGTAGCAAGACTAATTTCATTACATTGATGTCATGAATGATGTATCGTTATTTAAGTATCCAGTGGTGGCTGGACAAATCCACCCTTCTTCATGGGTAAAGAGCAAATACGATATTTGATTTTCTTTAGTAAATCTTCAAAGTAACAGTTCAGATTTTCGTCCTGATAACAGGAAATACACTGTGGACAAGCATGTGTTGCTGTCAACCATGATTGTATTGTTGATGAAGATCTGAAGCTCTTCCGGTAAGATGTCGTCTATGGGTAATTACTTAATGTAGAAATGTGCACATAATACATACTTAGAAGACAAGGTATATTTGAGCATGAATTTTTTAATATTTATTACTTATGATCCACTGTACATAAATTAACATATTTTGAATAACAATTTGTAGCATCAAATAGGGTAAGAAAATTATTTCCTTCTCTTTTCTCAAGTATTCTCAGTTAACAAAAGACCTTTAGGAGGAATGCCAAAATCTATCTGGTGATATTGAAATACCGATAGCAATCAATTGCTATGGCAAGTATTCTTCAAGTCCCCAAAGTAAATATATATTTCTTAGATAAGAAAATTTTCATAATCCATATCAACATTTAGAAGCCTATGCTTCTGCCAGACCCGATCAACTATGACCTCCATGAAAGAATAACAGTTAATATACATTGTAACATTAGACTTCGCATAGAAAGTTGATTGCTTGAATGCAAACAAATCGTGAGGAGCTAACTAAGCCAGTAATTGTTGAAATTCATAAAAGAAACATACTCATCGAGGAAAAAACCAGCATCTGAAAGGCATTTAACAACAGCATCCTTGGGCATAAGTGCATGAAAACTGTCACAATGTATAAAAGTCGCAAGACCACCAGCAGAACATCCTGTAAGAAAAGCCTATAAGAGAAAAAATTCATTAAGATCATTGCTGACTATATTAACACAAAATGAACATTTGTATGTAGTGACTACGACTTTCAGACATTTTAAAGGTTTCATAACAAAATGAACCAGGTCACAAAACCAAAGACACTAGAGGGCTAGGTTCTTTGAAATAAAGAATTTAGGATGTTACAAGTAATATCACAAAAGTACAAAACTATGAAATATTAATGTGGAATATCCAAACAATTAGATGCCTTCTCCACAACCGTCAAATACTTCTTTATAAAAGATGTCAAGTCAAAGTTAGACCCCAAATGATCTCATTAAAGCACGAGCACCTTGTCACAGTAACTGTTCAATTTTATCTCCTCATAATTAGAAAATTGTTGTCATATATTTTTTTTAAAGTTTGTTTCCGTAAAAATCTGCTAGACATATGGATAACACTAACAATAACAATGTTGATGGCCAAGGTAACATGCTATATCATAAATGATGAAAAGAATCCAAAATTATAGAAATAACAATAAATATTTTCATCATCCAAAATTATAGAAATTACAAAATATATAACATTTGACATAAGGGGATGAATTAATCTCTTGGGGACAACTTGACGACGTGTGTGAAGTACTTCCAGAATATGATTTCAGTTTCATGTATTCTCCAGAGCACTTTATGAAATGAGGAAACATATTTCAGAACATACATTTGTGTCCAACTAAGCTAAAATGTGGTACACAACTTTTTTTTAGGGGTGGGGGGGGGGGGGGGGGGTGGAAGGGTATAAAAGTAACAGTTAGTGTGAAAAGTGAAAAACACCAGGTCCACAACAAAGTGCTTTGCTGGAATGGAAGCTGGCATCAGATTTACAAATGGATTTCATTGTTATCTGATTGTATATAATATTTGAGAAAACGGTATATAACAGTTAATGTGAAAAGTGAAAACCACCAGGACCACAACAAAGTATTTTTATGGAACGGAAGCTGGCATCATATTTACTGATGGGTTTCGTCGTTATCTGATTATATATAATAATACATAAAAGAACTGCACCGTTAATTTAAAGGAGTGACCTGCTTAGCCTTTCCAAGTCCTTCTGATAGTAGTTCCCCCATAATTACTTCCCAAATCCGCTGGCCTCTGAAGAAGAGTTTTCTTCCATTCTACGCAAGATCGAAGACATGATTTAGCTCAGAACAACTGGTGGCCTTTTTTCCCAAAAATAGTTATCGATGTGGTTGCAAAATGAACCACCAATAATAGCGACTTAGAGGATAGCAGCCTCCCACTACATCTACCTTCGCTTGAACTTCCGTGTCTCCAGAAAATGATGCACCATCACAATACCGTATCTTGACTCTGTTCCAGTTATAGAAGTCTGAAGGATATAAGAAAACGTGTGAATTAGAAAACATTCAATTATACAAATGTTGAATAATACCACAACATCATTACTCTAAGAACTCAAGGATGCAATATCTAAAAGCGGTTAAATTATTAACCCATCATCCCCTTACTAATGTTATGTTCTTTTGAATTATGTAGAATACTGAAAATATAAGCATTTAGTCAGTAATTCCAGTTCTAGAGGTTAACCAATGTCTAACAGAGAGTTAGAAATCAAGACACCAGGTACAAACACCACAAGATTAACAGAATATCAGTGGAGCGACACGAAACGACATCCTCCCATATCGAACCAAGATAGATTTCTACAGGGGTTAATCTCTCTTATATCTTTCTACAATTTACCATCTGCATAAAGGTATGCCGCACCAAACTAGCCGCAAATCTGAACTTCTATAGGCTCATTCTTAAATAGGAAGTTGAACACTAAAATTTCTCCAAATGAAATCAACCAGTATAGTGTTATGGTAGCCCAGCATTAATTCTAGTGAACCCTGGTATCATTTTATCTTCTAGGAAGTACTGTTTTCTCCTAATTTGTTTAAGTTTGTTTACAAAAAGTTGGTCTATGTGACAGGCAAATCACATGTTTCATTAAAAGAAAATAATTCCTAAAATTTTCGACGGTATCATGTTTTCACTCCCACAGCTATCTATCCTAAAAATCCAAAGACTATTACCTACTCCAATCCCAAATACAACAAGCACAAAAGTACAACCTTACTCAGTTGCACAGCAGCATGATTTTTGCAGATATGCAGTATGTTGATATGTCATATGTATAAACAAGAGTAGATGAGAAGACACGTCTTTGATGGCGCCAGTAAATACAGAGAAGAAAGATGACCCTCACAATAAAACTTAATCTTGCACACTTAATTGAAGGATTATCACCGCTACATACCAGGATTTTCAGATGAGACTTGGCTTAAAATCCCAGTAAATGCAACCTGCAGTCCCATGTAGTGTGAAGAGCCTAATGGCGTCCCTTGGCGAAAAGAACATGAATCTGGACTGCTGCACCAGCCTCCACCCTAAAACTTGAGAAATGCAATTAACATGAGCAAGAACTTAACTCATAATGTTTCTCGTCATCTTCCACATATGCTAATCACACAAAACACAAGCGCGCGCGCACATACATATACATATACATATATTGGATGATTGACGGGACGAACTGCTAGTTTTCAGATACGAGATATCCACTTGAGCCACTACGGACGTGTTTGTCCAACTGACACGTGTGAAGGAATCAATGTTGGACGTGTGTGTGTGTGTGTATATATATATATATATATCCCATGTAGTGTGAAGAGCCTAATGGCGTCCCTTGGCGAAAAGAACAAGAATCTGGACTGCTGCACCAGCCTCCACCCTAAAACTTGAGAAATGC
>BQKN01066078.1:414426-427332 GCA_022839385.1 Asparagus kiusianus
CTCATCCATCACATCTAATAAAATATTATTTTCATCCAAACATCACTTAACTCATCTCTTCTCATCATTTCAAATCACTCATATCATTCAATAAAATATTATAACAATTCACCTCATCTCATTAACATTTCATTTCTTTGTTTTCATCCCAAAAAGTTATGAAAACACTTTTCTTAATCTTGGCTCACATCACCCAATAATACAATGACAACTCATCTCATCTCATTTCATTTCTTATTTTTAAGAATGAACCGAACAAAAGAAAACAACAAACTACAGGAAATAGGTTTCTTATAATTCATTTCCTTATTTTTTTGGCCAACCGAACAACATCAAAACTAGTTTTCTTAAAAAATCACTCACATCATCCAATAATAATGCGACAATTAACATCATTTCATCTCCATTTCTTTGATTTCCTTCTTTTTTTAGCAAACCAAACACTCCCAAAACAATTCTTCTTAGAAATAGTTTTCCATTTCTTTGATTTCCCACTTTTTTTTAGACAAACGAACAGGCCCTAAGTGGAAATCAGTACTTGCCTATATACTGCAAGAGCAAATACACTGACACCCAAAAGTTTAAAAACGGACAAAATTATGTGACTATAGTAAATATATGACAGGAGTCCAGGACACTAAAAAGCAAAATACATGTCCACAATGGATACTAGAGAAAGGTACTTATCATTGTGTTGCTGTAATAAATTATACTAGTTATCGTTCTTGCCTTCAAGCAAAATCATCCTTCAAAATCTGCATTTTGGGCAATTCATCCAGATTTTGACCTTCATTGTAATTTACCTTCGGAATTCTGACCTTTCTTCATTTTATCCATTATGGATTAACATCATGGTACTTGAATATTCCAAAGTAGATTTTTTACTTCTAGAAAAGTTAGACATTTTGGACTTAACATTAGTAGAATTTTGGTACTGAATCATTATTATCATGAATCACTCTCTTGTTACGAATATCATAATGTCTACATATTTAGTTCTCCCTAATTGGCAATGGCAATCAATTTGTTTAGCCTGCGCAACTGATTCATGTCGGTTTAATTTACCGCATGTATATACTTATATAGAACTACTTACTAAGATATGTAGCTCATTCTAATGCTGTGCAGTATTCATTAGGTGATTCAACATTTCACTTCATGTGTGATGAGAGGGAACTTCTTCAGCAAGATATTGATAATTTTTAGATAGCTTAATTGGTTAGAGGCATACGCTTCATTATATATATGATATATCTTTTAATTTTTCCTAGTTTGTATCTAAGGCTGACCATATGGAGAAAGAAATACTGGAGTCATAGATTTATATGTTAGAAATTTGTTATGGATTCTCTCGGTGAAAAGTTAATATAATGGATGAGTAGCCCTTAATAGAACTAAATGAAAGAATATGATTCCTGTGTCCGACCACAAATTTTTGGCATAAAATAACTTGTTGTATTTTTCTAGTGAAAATCAGTCAGAAATTTATGATATTTATGTTCACTTTATATTTTGGATTAAGGGTCAAACTTTACTAGTTAAAAGTTCTATTATATAGGAGATTTTAAGGCCGTGACAAAACCAAAATAGCGACCTTCAGAACTTCTCGAAGGACTAATGCATCAAAATGCAAAGAATCATATAACCAAAGTCATCAAAAGAGCTCAAGGTATCCCTTATTACCCTGTTACTCATGCTTGTTCAGCTCGAAAGATGAGGGCTAACAGTTTGAAATACTTGACTAAATCCTAGATGGCACCTCTCATGGTTAATGACGAGAATATTTCCAATTCTTAAGAGGAGTTTATGGACATATCTACCCAGTACCATATACTAAAACAACTTCTACTGGTTGCCGGGATGATAAGTGGCAATTGTTAAACATGTCTTTTCATGTTTTCCTTGCCATGTCATTTCTATATCAATTCAATCGAAATTCATCATCCCGTAATTTACCACACCCCCACCCCCCCCCCCCCCCGCCCTCCACCCCAGACCACCCTCATCTTCTTTCTTCTCAAATCCACAACCACCAAGCCATCTCTCTTGAATTCCCATGCATCAATATCAAACTAGTTCTTACCTGAATTCCAATTATTTTCAACTTACAGTCCCAAATTTATTTTCCCTAAAGAATCATTAAAAAAGTAAAAATATAAAATCAAAATATCACGATTACCTCCAAATGAAGAACCCAACTATGGACACCAGATCCGAAACCTCTCTGCAGATGATACCCCGGCCTGCTCCCATCCAAACAAACTGCAACAACGTCCAAATCCAAGTTAAAACCAAGCAAATCACTTCGCTAAACCCTAAACCTTCAAGAAAAAAGAAGGAAGAGTGAAATTATCAAATCTTACCAGCTCCTTTCTCGGCGGCATTACGAACGAGGGTGAGATCGACGAGATGGGGGTCGAAAGGGAAAGGAGATCGGGATTCTTTAGCGCTAGAGTCGAGAATCCAAGAAGCGACGGCGAGAAGGACAGCGACGGAGAGAATGGCGCAGGATGCGACGGCCGCAAGATGGTGGCCACCACGGATCCACCACCGACGGAGGCGGTTGTAGATCGCCGGAGCTCCGGCCATGATCATCATTTCTGGAAGGGCTTTTGACTTGTGAATAAGGGCTTGTTTGGATTGAGGGGAATGAGGGTGAAGGGAAGTTAGGGGAACCATTCACCTTGTTTGGGAACACTTAGGAGGTGAAGTTAATTCACCTCCATTCACCTTGGTTCACCCCCTAATAGTATAAAAATTGTTACCCCCCAAATTGGGGTGTAACCAAGGGGAAGAGAATTCCCTTCCCTTCCCTTCCCTTCCCTTCACTCAGTTTCTCTTAACTTCCCTTCACCCCCTACAAATCCAAACAAGCCCTAAGGAATCTTTATCATCATGGGTATTTGCAAATATACCCCCAATATCTTAGTATTTTCAAAATAACCTTTCAAATCATCAACTTTGTAAAAAAAATATCCCTAATATCAACAAATTATCAACTTGACGCTAAAATTTTGACTATTTTATTGATAATTTTTACATTAGAATTGCTATTTTACTGAAAACTTTTACATTACAATTGCAAATTATCTTTTTAAAGTTGATGATTAATTATTTTACCTAAAATTGATAATGTGTGAGGTAGTTTTGCAAATATTGTGATTTAAAGAGTGTTTTTACCGATACTCATAATTTAAGGGGTACATATGCAAATAACTGTTTTATTTAATTTAAAGGGTACATATGCAAATAACCCTTTTATTTATTGGTCATGTTCATTAGATTCGGACGAGAATGCATTGAGGGGTAAAGTTTAGGGCTTGTTTGGATTGAGGGGAATAAGGGTGAAGGAAAGTTAGGGGAACCATTCACCTTGTTTGGGAACATTTAGGAGAACCATTCTCTCACCTAGTGTCCCTTAACTTCCCTTAACCCCATTGAAATCCAAACACACCCTTATAGAACCCTTTGAACCCTCTTGAACTTGTACTTTTAAGACAGAGAAATCCCCATGCTTTGGTGAGTTTCACATAACCCCTTAACTTTGTGTTAAATTTCAGAGTAGTGTTTATAAATTGTACCGTGGAAGATGAAGTTTATTTTAAGGGTTCTTTTTAAAATCTCATGTGGGCCCCCCTGCACTGTAGCAGAAGAGGGAGTGTGGCTGAGGGTGTGTTCGGTGGTGCCTCTATCATATCTCTTTTTTCCCCCTATAAACACTGTGTAATCACATGACATAAAAAAAATTTTACAGACCCCTTTTTCCATCACAATCCGGATTTTTTTTAAAACCTTGGATATTGACCTTTCCATTAACTAACCATTGGATTGGACCTAAAATTACACATTAGCATTTAAAGTCTTTGATGCCCAGACTAATTTATCTGTCTATTATATGTACATGTATTATAGGAGTTGAATGTTGAATACATATAATATCGCAGAATACATATAATTTAGAGTGGTGTTAGGGGCACACCCCTAACCACACCCTCTACCACACCTTCTCTCCCTCTATAGTGCATTTGGCCCCACAACAAATTTTAAAATAAAATTTGTTGTGGGGCATTAAAATTTGTTGTGGGGTCAAATGCACTATAGAGGGAGAGAATGTGTGGTAGAGGGTGTGGTTAGGGGTGTGCCCCTAACATTTCTATATAATTTATCAGGTGATCTTGCTGTAAACAGATCGACTTGATATGACACTAAGAAACAACGAAGGGGACGTATCCTCAGGAAGGCTAGGCACAAATAGAGAAGTTTAGGGTACCCCTCTCTATAGTGCATAGCATGAACCTCCAATTAACCAATAATAATAATAAATAATAATAATTGATCGCTCAAAGAGTGTAAGCATGTCTTTTTTTTTTATCTGATTCTCTTATCATCATCATCATCATTATCTTCACCTATTCAATAATGACCAAAATGATTTTGTCCAAGGAATGGAGAGAAGCATCATAAAGGACCACCTACAAGCTAAAACCAGAAGTAGGAATGCACATCTGAAAAAAGAAAAAAAAAACTTAGGGAGAAGAGGAATCCACGGGGTGATACATATAGGGGTGTCCAAAAAGCCCGCGGCCCGGGCCCGGTCGGGCCAGAACCCGACCCGGGCCTGGATCGGTGCAAACTCGCCCGGCCCGGAACAGTACCGGCTCCGGTCCAGCGTCGGGCCGGGCGGTCCGGGCCCGGCCCGGGCAACAACGATCACCCGGCCCGGGCAACAACGATCACCCTGTGGTGACCGTTGTCGAAAAAATCGGGCCGGCCCGGCCCAGTCCGGACCGACCAAACGGTCATATTTGGCCATTTGACCGATTTGCCACTTAAAACGGTCAAAAAACGGCTAGAATATGAGGGTTTTTTGGTCATTTGGCTAGGGGCTGCCTCTATAAATAGATGGGGGTTTCACTTTATTTTCTCACAAAAAAACTCATCTACTTCTCTCTAATACTCTCTTATACAATTTTATATTATCTTATAATCTCTTATATTTTCTAATACTTCCATCAAATGGTTTCTGGATCTGATTATGAAGAGCAAAACCTATCTCCTACCGATCCAAAGATGAAACCTCCTACAACAACCCCTCCTCCTACCGGTGTTAATTCTGAATCTGGTGACGATGAATCTACTGCACCAAGAGCTCCTAAAAGGTCGAGATCCGATGTGTGGAATTTTTTTGAGAAGATAAACGTCACCAAGGATGAACACGGTAGGATCATCTCCCAGAAGGCAAAATGTGCGTTGTGCGGCCAGGTTTTCCAAGCTCATCATAAGAGCGGCTGTAAGGACCGCGATTTTCGATTGTGATTTGAATAAAATTTTCTGGTATTAAATACTAAATATTATTTTTCTAAAAGAGTATTTGTATTTTTCCCTAATTTTCTATGATTTAAAAATACGGTATTATAATATTTTAATGATTTTGCTAATTATAAATTTAGCTGTTCGGTAAACATTTTAAATAAATAGTTAATTATTCATTATTGTTATTATTATTTTGACCATAAATTTTTAATATTTATTTGAATAATTTTTCTTGTATTTTTTTATATAGGAGTATTTTTCCCTGTGTTTTTCCTCTCACCGGTGTTCACTCTGTATACCCCTCCGCCTCGTGTTTTCCTCCAGCTCTCAACCCACATCCTCCCAACCACCCTATCCCGCACAATCTCTCTCATTAAATTATCCGCCGTTTTTACTCTCTCCAATCTCTCTTAATTTATCTTTTTCTCTCTCTCGCACTCAATCACCATCACTCACTCTCTCTCTCTTCTTATTATTTCATCTCACTCTCCAGCTCATTCTCACTCACTCTGCTCTCCCATTCCCCAAGAAAACCCAACGAATACAACCCTCTCTCTCTCGTTCTCATCTCTCACTCAGCTCTCTCTCTCTCCCCTCGTCTCTCCCCGCGCCCCACACCGCCTGATCCCCGCTCGAGCCCCTTCTCCGACCCCCCTCGTCCTCCTCAGCCGCATCTCGCCCCGCCCTCAACCACTCACCGCCGTCGATCGCCCTGAGAGCTTCCACCGCCTTCCCCTCCAATGTCCCCTCGCCTTCACCTCCTGCCACCCACCATCACCACCACCCGAAGCCCATCACTGCTGCCCCAAACCACCGCTCCCCTACCCTGAGCTTCACGCCGCCGCTAGCTCCGCCCCATGCCGCTGCCTGCCCCTTAACCCCGACGAACCCCTGAGATCCGCGCCATCCTCTGTCACTGCCGCCGTCGACGCCCAGCTCGAACCCGTCGACCCCAAGCTTCGCCAGCGCCACCTCCCCCTCCGCTCGAGCTCCTCCCTCGTCGCCGCTCCCATCTCGCCTAAGCTCGCCCCCTCCTTGGCCGCACCGAACACCGCCCCACCGCTCCTCCCGAGCTCGAAGCCGCGACCAGCCCCTCCTCCGACCACCGCTCACCCTCTCTTCTCCGACCTCAGTTCGCCGTTCCCCAGCTCCGCCCCCGCCAGCCGCGGCTGCCTCCTCCGCCCCCTCGACCGCCGATGACCGCCTCCAGCAGCCCAACTCCCCAGCTCGCCGCCGTTCTGCCCTGACTCGCCGCTCGCCGTGCCCTCCTGCAGCAGCCGACCTCCCCCACCACCCTCTTCATCTCCGACGAACCCCGCCAGTCCTCCCCTCCGCCTTTCTTGCTCGTCGCCGATAGCCAACAGCCGCCGTGAGCACCACCCCGAGCTCCTCCACAACTCCGGCGACCCACACCATCCCAGCAGCTCCTCCTCGAGCTCTGACCAACAGCCCCCTCGTCGTGCCGACCACGTCACAACAGCCTCCCCTCCAAGCCTCAGATCTAATCGTCGACTCGAACTAGCTGAGCCGCTGCCCTCACTTTAGATCCGTCGACGCTCCAGATCCGCTCCTTCATATCTGCTCCAGCCGACGTTTGCCGAGAAACTGTTGTCATCAGACCCCACGGTCTCGTAGGCAAGATCCCGCTTGCTCAGATCTATATTTTCCTATTTATTATGAATTTTCAGCAATTTTAGATCTGTTAATAATTATCTGCGTGGACTTGTTGAATGATATTGAGAATTATCTGTTTATGTTAATTTATGATTTAATTATCTGTGTGGATTTGATGAATAATATTAAATAAATTGTAATTAGGTGATAAATAGTATTTTTAGAATAATTATAATAATTTTTAGAAATTATCTTGTGGAAAAAAAATCATTTTAGAATGATAAATATAATTTAAAAGAAATTACTTGGGAAAATAGAATATTTTGAATTAATGAGAATTTATCTTACTTTTGAATTTATGAATTTATTAATTTAGAAGATTAGGAATAACTTAAAGGAAATTATTTTGTAAAAGATTATTTGGAATTAATAAGCTAATTATTTTTAAAGGTTAGTTAAAAAATAAATGGTTTATTTTGAGTAATTATAATAATAGATATTTTAAAAGAAATTATTATACTATACATGCACGTCCGATTCATAGTTATCCCATACAGTCATGTCATATTGAGTCTCGTAATTATATTTCATGTGATTACTCATTTGATTCGTGTTATTGTTTGATATCACATCTTTATCATGCTTCCTTATACTTATGCTTGAATGCATTAGCCTAGAATTCCTTACAGGTTTGCTTTGCAATTCGCTGTCGGGAAACGTATTATTGTTTGCAGCCTTGTATAATAAATTTCCGGCCTTGTATATTATTGATGGCCTTGTATTGTATTCGTTGACTCATTTATGGCTGTGTATCATTGCGGTGGATGGCCTTCGTGCCTATATATTTGGTTTCATTCCTGTGTCGGCTATACGCCTTGATTTCCTCCAAATTGTGGAGATGAACCGACTTTATTCTTGTATGCGATTTCGCCATTCTCACTAAAATAGGGAGGGGAGATTAACGTCCTGATTTATTGACAATCCTGATTTGAGTCCCTCTACACCTAGAATGATTTGTTTAGACTCTTTCATTCATACTATTGCTCAATTATTCGAAATTGAATCCGAAGTCGCTTCTCGTTTCTTGTGCCGACCTATCTACAATAGAACTAGATCTTGAGATTCTTCCATGTTGATGTCGTAGGATTCCTTGTTATGTCGTCATTATACTTATGATTATTTTCTATATCTCCTTTGGTTGGATCGCTTCCTCGTTTAGCGTGTATACTTCCTTTTCGACGGTTAGTAGTTGTTTCTTTATTCTGCATCGATCTATCTATCATCGGACTTGACTGAAGGATTTCTTCTTCATCATTTCTAGTGCATTATAATATTACTATTTTCATATATATATATATATATATACTGTAACAAATCATTATTACATGATATGTCATGATATTATTGCACATGAATTGTTACATTACTATTGCCTTGATGTGATTGAAAATCATTAGCAGTCATGACCATAGTGGTCTTGTGTGACCTAGAGACATGTGTTGTGTTGACTTAGAAAAGCAAGAAGAGTTGGGGGTGGGAAAGTCTTTGTTCATGTGATTGGATATGATTGTTGATATATCTTCCAGGCTCGTACCAGTGGATCGGTGTCACCACTGAGGTTGAGTTGTTGAGTCAAAGTAGATCGGTGTCGCTACTTTGGTTCATGAATTTATTTGCTTGGATGATGTGCGAACAATCAGTTATAAGATGATATGAACGTTGACTCTGTGTGAGATTTGTACCAGTGACCTGTTATAGAATGGCTGGTTGCATGACCTTGTTACTTGAGATGATTATGGATTCTTATGAGATGTAGGCCTGTTGTATTTCTTTTATACATAGATCGGGATTAATATCTAATTATCTACAATTGAGACATATGGTATATACATGAGGGTTTCCTTGTTTGGATTATTTCGCTCGACGTACTACGTCTCGAGTTGTAGATTTTTAAGTATTAATTTCATCTAGTGTATGACCTTGTTACTTGGATGATTATTCTGATCGTTGGCTGCATGATTGACTTGTTACTTGGTTGACTTTCTTGGATACTCCTGATTATTATATTCTAGTGGTAGATTGCATTTAGATTATTAGTATTCCAGTAGCATGCTTCTTTTATTATTATTATCACTGTTTTGCTTTGGTCGTTCGATCGTTCCTATTTCTCTCTGTGGGATCTTGCCGTGTGTTGCACACGCTGACGTACACCTGTTTTCTCTGGTGTACGTCAGATTTAAGAGATGAGCAGCCTCAGTTCGGAATAGTACAGGAGCCAGATGATTTGCAGCAGTAAGGTCTTCCAGATGGATCAGAAGAATAACCTGAAGCTTAGACTTTTATTTCTGTAGTAGTTGATGAGCGCTAGATCTCTTTTGCAGAACCTTACTTTAGTCTGATGTTGGATTTAGTTGTTTTAGCAGTACTTTCCTTTTATTTCTATTGGGTTATGTATTTTTTATATTTTTAGTTGGACGGTTTTGTAATAAGGGCGTGTTTGACCCAACTCTGTGTCTTGGATGATATTCTATTTGTGATATGTATCTTTTCCATTCTGAGTTGTTCATTATACTATTGCTATGTGTGATCGGGGACCTGTGACTTCGTATATTATATTGTTTCCAGACGCTTAGCGTATTAGGTTGAGAAGAAAAGAAAAGAGAAAAAAAATAGTGTATATTTCTTCTCAATCTAATACGTCGCGGGCTTGTTCACATTCCGATTCCCGGGTATTTTGGGAAGCGGGGCGTGACAGCGGCACCAACCATCTCAAACGCCATATAGAAAAACACAACAAAGGTCAGAATCTTCAAGGTGATATCCGACAGTCTATGATTTCCCAATCCTCCTCTTATGGTACCCTCGGTAGTTGGAATTATGACGTTGTCCGAGCTAGGAAATGTGTAATCAGGTTTATTGTTCTTAAAAACATGCCTTTTAAATTAGTAAAAGATGATGAATTTGAAGATTTGTTGAGAGATAGTTTTTGTCCCGTATTTACAAAATTTTCTCATCAAACCTGTCAACGTGATATTTTAAAATATTATCAGGAGGAACAAGAAAAAATAATTTCTTATTTTAAAATTTTAAACTGTAAATTTTCTTTAACTTCTGATATTTGGACATCTAGAGTGCAAACTGGTTATTTATGTATCACATCACACTGGATTGATAAAAATTGGCAAATGTTTAAAAGAGTTGTTTCTTTTATTGCAATTGAAGAGTCACACATTGGTATTAATATTGCAAATTTAATAATTGAAGAACTTATGAAACTAGAAATTGATAAAAGAATATTTTCTCTTTCACTAGATAATGCAAGTAATAACAATGTAGCTGTTGATTTTATTAAAACAACTCTGTCATTGTCATGTCATGGTGACCTTTTTCATGTTAGATGTATCTGCCATATTTTAATTTTAATTGTTCAAAGTGTATTTTCTAAAATTAAACCCATGATAAAAAAAAGGTTAGAACATTTGCTAATATGCATAATGCTTCTGAAATGAGAATTAAAAGATGGAAACAATGTTGTAAAAGAAAAAAATTATAAGCCTAGACTATTTCCAAAAGATGTTGATCATAGGTGGAACTCCACATATGCAATGTTAAGTGTATCAATAGAATATAAAGAAATTATAACTGATTTTATAAATTTTTATGCTTCTAGTTCTAGCTCTGGTAGCACTTATGGAATAAGTGAAGATGAATGGATAATTATATGTAAATTAAATGAGATGTTATAAGTTTTTTATGATGCTATTATGTTATTATCTGGTTGTTATTATCCAACTGTTACTTTAGCTGCTTTACAAATTTTAAATATTCAAAAAAAATTGCCAAATATCGTATGGATGATATTTTTGGGAATATAATTTTTCAAATGGAGAGCAAATTTAATATGTAATTTAGGCCTATTCCTCATATTTTTGGTTTTGGGGTTCTTATTGATTCATGTTTGAAGGATATTGGTCTTCGTAGTTTGTTACAGTCATTGTATGGTGGACAGATTATAGACTTAGATGATGGTTCCACCCTTACTGCTACTTCTCATCATTTATCTATTAGAAATTATTTTCAAACATTATATGATGAGTATGCAGCTAGACATGGTGTAGCTGCACAACAGTCTACAGCTTCAGCGCCTTCGGCTTCGAGCACAGGTCGAGGTAAAAGTGTAAGTTTTGATAGGTATGCAATGGTAGCTGAACTAACTGGTGGATCTGGAATTGGTTCAGGATTAGAGGTTTCTTAATTAGATGAATATTTTTCTGCTTCCTTAGTTAAATGTCAAGGAAATGCTTTAGATTTTTTGCAATGGTGGAGAGTATATGGATCAGTTTTATATTCTATACTTTTCACCATGGTTCGTGACTTACTATCAGTGTGGGTTTCGACGGTAGCTTCGGAATCCGCCTTCAGCACAGCAGGATGTTTGATCGATGACTACAAGACATGCTTAGATCCGTATACTGTACAAGCGGTGATGTGCTTACAAGATTGGTGGAGGTACGAGAAGTGAACACAAGGCATCGATCGGTTTGCTATAATTGAAGATAAATTTGAAGAGTTGGGACTAGCAGATAGATATAAAGATTAGATAATATTCATCAAATTATATTTTTTATTTCTTAGCTTTAAATTTGTAATGAATTATTTTGAAAAAAGTTACAAATGATAGTAATATGGGTGAGTAAGTGCCAACCTAGTTGGGATTTATTCATCTATTGTGATGCGACGAATTTCGAAATAAATTTATACTTGTAAAGGATTTACTGATTATTAATAAAGAAATTATTTTTATCATCTTTTATTTTTATAATTTTTTATACTTATAATTTATGTCATTTCAAGTTATTAAAAAGATTTATGTAATTTTCTGTAATTTTTATGTATATTTTATGATTTATTGTTTTTTAAAATTAAAAAAAATTAAAAAAAAACGGCCCCGCCCTGAGCCCGGTCCGCTCAGGCCCGGGTCCGGGCTTTGGTTTTGCCCGGCCCGGGCCTAGTTTCCCGGACCGACCCGGATGGACACCCCTAGATGCATAAGCCGTATCTTGTTCCCTTCTAGCAAGTTTAGTCATGTTCCATGGTCGTGACTTGTGAGTTGTGAGCCAAAGTTCTAATTAACTAATTAATTTGATTAGCTTTGAATTAGCAAAGTAATATATATTTTTTCATTATAAAAAGAACAGTGTTATTAAACAATCATTATAGAATATAATAATGGCAAACTATGATGATTGAATCGAATCACATAGAGCATGAAAAAGTCAATAAAGTTTTCCCATTAATTTGTGTTAATTCTTTGCATGACATCCTTGATGTAGGCATTAAGGTTCCTCAAGAACATATTCTCCTCCATTTCTTCAGTAATCCTCTTTAGTTACTACTCGCTTGTGCAAGTAGAAATAAATTAAAAAAAGAGCATCTTAATGATATCATAGCAAATAGTATACTACTTGACTATTCAAAGATTTTCCTTTTTTTCACAAAAAGTAATCCGTTATACTAAATTTAAGATCTTCCATTATCAACCAAATAATCTTTTTATAGTTTAAAAAAATCCAAAGTTTAGTAAAGAGTTTCAATTTTACGATATTAATTTCCTAATTTCTTTTTTTTAAGTTTTAACTAAACGCCATGGTTTCTGTGTTCGTAATATACACATAGGTTTAGAATTTAGAAAGCAAGATTAAAAGCTACGTCTGTTTTCGATGCAGAAATATAGGCGCAGGCGTGCAACAGACAAAAAATTACCGACCTCCAGAAGATCTCTTCTAGAATCTCTCTTTTTATCAGGATAAACTCCTTTAACACTCAAAAAAAAAAGGCACCCAAGAAAGAAACCCAATTGGGAAAATAAATCATAGAAAACAATCATATAGTGAGGGTCCTTTTATGTAAACTCTTATATTACACTATTTGCGGTGATTCATTATTCTATTTATATATTGATATTTTAATTGATTATAT
>BQKN01066078.1:435349-461280 GCA_022839385.1 Asparagus kiusianus
TCATGTGGCAGTAGCTCCGCTTCGGTGTTTGAGTTCAAGTCCGTTTTATTGTTGGATGACTCGTTAACTTTCCGAACCGTTGGTTTGGTCCCGCACGCGAACGTATTCCGTTGCTTGCGTGCCTCGTCGCCTTGTCGCTCGAATGTCCGTTGTTTTGTCGAATCATCGTGCTGAGCTAAGCTAAGGGACCTATAGGCAATTTTATACGCCTACAGATACCCCCTCCAAAGTGTTTCAGTCTCGTTCTTTTATAGAAGAGCCTGAAATACTTTGGATGTGATCGTCCCAACCTTGAGTCGGTATAACGAGACCTCGGAATGGCTTCTGTTCTGGCTTCCTTCAATTCCACCAGGTCATTCAGTGCTTTGTAGAACGCCTGTGAGGATTCCGGTGCTGCATTTATTGTCTGACCGTCGTCGGAATTTGAACTTGAAGTTGATTCTTAGTTTTCCGATCATTAGCTTTTGTTGGTTGGTTCAACGTGCAACCTTCGTTCGATTGTCGGCGTCGAGTCTTCTTTTGAGACGCGTTGTCCGGCGTCGTGTTATTGAGTTATCCTTAAGAATATTTTTAGAAGAATATTCTCCAGGAACTTCTCAATAAAAATAGGGAATAGTTTATACTCGTATACCTTATTGGAGTATTTCCGTATTCAAAATGAGCTGAACCGGCTTGAAAATGAGCCAAAAAAGGCAGTAATTGGGCTCCAAATCTTTCCAAACCTTCCAAATATGTGAGAGAGGGATTAAATAGGTGAGGAACTGAACCATAGGTTGATCTGAAATCAATTCGATGCTTAATTTAACTCTAATTTGAGTTCTGGTTCGAATTTGGCTCAAACGGGTTCGAAATTGGTCCAAACTGGTTCAATTTGACTCATTCTGGCTTAATCTGGTCCATTCTGGTCCACTCTGGCTTGGTCAGGTCCAGCCAGGTTCAATCTGGCTCAATCTGGCTCAATTCGGGCTCATTCTGACTCAGTCTGGTCCAATTTGGGCTTGGTCTGGTCCAGCCTGGTCTGGTCTGGTTCAACCAGATCTGGTTCAAGGCTATAAAAGAGGGAATTTTCCCTTTTTTCTTCTCTTTTCTTCCTCTCTTCTATTACTTCTTGTGGGACCAAGATAGATCAGCTTAGAAAAGAACTCCGCGAAGAAGAGGAGACTCTTGGCATTCTTCAGATGACAGAAGCACAGGACCAGCAGACCTGTACGGCTTTGTCCGATGAGTTGAAGTCTTTGAAGCAGAAGCTATCCGAGACAGAAGAGACTGCTGCGAAGACTTCGGCCGCCACTGAGGAGTCGATTAGGGCTGAGCTTATTCAAGCTTATGATGATAAGCTGTCTAAGTTCAGTCAGCAGATTTTTAGCCACGGGCTTGATGTTTGATTTTATCTGCTGTGTACTTTGACTTTTGACTCTTCCAGTGAATCTCCTTTTTATCTTTATTATGATTCGTCATTCCGTTTGAAATGATTGACCACAATACTCATAGGATTTTTGGCAAACCCTCAGCCATCAACGGGTTTGATATGCCTTTACCGACTACCGTTTGAGTCGGGCTAGCATGCGATTTGTTTAAATCCGCTCGCATGTAACGTTGCGCTCAGAGATCGAATTCTCTGAGACTTCGTGCTATGATGTCGAATACATAGACTTCGCCATTATTACGGGAATAGGCTACCCGGCGACACGTGTTAGGTGTTGGCTTTAGGATTTTTGGCCAACCCCCAGCCTCTAACGGATTTGATTAGCCTTTACCGACTACCGTTTGAGTCGGGCTAGCGTGCAGATTGTTTAAACCCGTTCCGCAAGTGACGTTAAGCTAAAAGAGTTAACCCTTTTAGTGCTACGATATTGAATACGTAGACTTCGTCTTTCTCCTGTGAAAAGACTAAACAGCAACGTGTGTTAGACGTTGACTTTAGGATTTTTGGCAAATCCTCAGCCTTCAACGGATTTGAGATGCTCTCACCGATTACCGTTTGAGTCGGGCTTACATGCGGATTGTTTAAATCCGTTCCGCATGTGACGTTCTGCTAAAGGAATGAACTCCTTTAGACTTTGTGCTATGATGTTAAATACATAGACTTTACCACTTGTTACGGGAATAGGCTACCCGGCGACGCGTGTTAGGCGTTGACTTCAGGATTTTTGGCTAACCCCCAGCCTTAAACGGATTTGAGATGCTCTTACCGACTACCGTTTGAGTCGGGCTTACATGCGGATTGTTTTAGTCCGTTCCGCATGTGACGTTGCGCTAAAGGAATGAACTCCTTTAGACTTTTGTGCTACAACTTCGAATATGTAGACTTTGCCATTGTTATGGGAATCGGCTACCCAGCAACGTGTATTAGACGTTGGCTTATCCCTTCTTAGGCTTCGGGATAAGATTCCCTAGAATCGAACTCTGGTATCTTTTTCAATCGGAAAAAGACTAAATCGGCGACGCGTGTTAGGCGTCGGCATATCCTTTCTTAGGAGTCAGGATGAAATTCCCCATGCGTATGAGGCATGAATTTCGGTGTTATTAATAACAACCTGCCACAGTGTTGAATATGCGGACGGGGGTTCTTTTTAACGGTTAAGAATTAACCGGCGGCGCGTGTGAGGCGCTGACTTATCCCTACTTAGGTTTTAGGATAAAATACCCCAGAATCGATCTCTGGTGTCTTTTTCAATCGGAAAAAGACTAAACCGGCAGCGCGTGTTAGGCGCAGACTTATCCCTGCTTAGGTTTCGGGATAAAATACCTAGGATGAATCCTAAATTGATAAACTTTTGGAAAAGATTGGTGTGGGGAAGGAAGAATTTTATATTCTATTTCCTGTTTGAAAAGGAGACTCGGGGTGGGATCTCCACCCCCAGAATCCGGAAAGGTGAAACTAAGAGTGGGATCTCCACTCCGAGAATCAAAGCGATTCGGATAACCCTAACTGTCGGAAGGTTTGATTACCGAGGTAAAGATGAATTTCTCGTTTATCGAGAATGAATTGTGGTTTTGATCCTAACTGTAGGAAGGTTTGACCAAGCGGGAGTTTGAGATGACCCTAACTGTAGGAAGGTTTGATCACTCGATTTGAAAGTGGACCTCTCGTTCATTGAAGGAATCGAGAGGGGATTTTGGTTGTGGTCCTAACTGTAGGAAGGTTTGACCAAGTGGGGGGTTTGAGACGATCCTAACTGTAGGAAGGTTTGATCGCTCGATTTGTGGGCCTCTCGTTCATTGAAGGAATCGAGAGGGGAATTTGGTTTTGGTCCTAACTGTAGGAAGGTTTGACCAAATGTGAAGTGAGAGTGAGAGTACAAATCACAGCAGGAGTGTTGACATGTACACATCACTCGGAAGGAATTCCTGGTGTTAAGTTACAAGGACTTAACACGAAGGGATTTGACAATTCGTCAATTATATTCGGACTCTAACAAATGAAAGTGTTGAGTGCACGAACATAGCGAAAGTTTGAAAAAATTTTGGTAAATTAGGAGTTAGTGTTTACCACTTTATTCGTCATGACCGGGTTATCCCTAAGAATATTACATTTAACATTCTTCCGGGAACTTCCCGTTACATGAATTATCGACCCCCAGCTTTTTTTGCAAAACTGGATTTATTGTTGCATTAACCGCATGATCGGGTTATCCTTAAGAATACCACGCATGGCACTCTCCAGGAACTTCCCGTGGAAGAAAGGAAATAGTTTAGACTCTTATACCTATTGGAGTATCAGGGAGCAGTTTATACTCTTATACCGGTTGGAGTTAGGGAATACAGTTTATACTCGTGCACCCACTGGAGTCTTACATTCAAGTTAATTGAGCGATATAACGCCTGCTTCCACCAAGGTTTGGATGCTGTTCTTGAGTGTAAAGCAATCCTTAGTAGGATGAAGGATCCTTCTATGGTACGCGCAGTACTTCGGATCCGCAATATCATCAGCTTCCTCCTGATTCGCGATGGGCGGGAGCTTGATCTTGTTGTTTGCAAGGAGGGATTCGAAGATGGCTGGCACGTCTTCGTCCTTGAAAGAATACTCTCTTTGGAGTTTCGGACCCGAGTTCTTTTGTTGTCTCCGGGGTTGCTGTTGCGACGTTTGATTAGCATCGACAGCCGCTGCAGGTGTCTTGCCCTTACCACGGGAGGCGAAGTTCGAGTTCGGAGGATTCGTCGTCGATTGACCCCTCTCGGCCTTCTTCCTTCGGAGGAAGCGTTCGGCTTGTTCCCCTCGCTCCTTCAGGTCTTTCCAGGTATTGGACGGTGCTGTCCCTATTGCTTCCAACACGTCCAAGGTAAGGTTGTTGTGGCAAGTCTGGAGAATGAACTCCTTGGTGATCGGGTCCCGACAATTCAATGCTTTGTTCCGGAACCTCTTGACGAAGGTTTCGACCGGTTCCCCGTCTTTTTGTTTCTCGTCGAGCAACGTTCCGATGGATATCTCGGTGTCGTCATCGAAGAAGTTAGCGAGGAATTTCGTCTCCATGTCGTCCCAGCTATGCACGCTTCCTGGCTTGAGGCGGCGATACCAATCGAAGGCGGCTCCGCGAAGAGTGCCAACGAATGACCGCACCATCAGAGGCTCGTTGCCGGAGATAACACCCAGGTGCGATTTGAAATAAATCAAATGCTGAGTGGGGGAACCTTTCCCATCGAACGGCGTGAAGTTGATTAGACTAAACTTCGCCGGATAGGGGATTGAATCCCACTCCCTTGGGTATGGACAATGAATGCTTGTTTTCTTCACCTCTTGAGCAGAGATCAACGTATTGATCTTATCCTCGAGGTTTTTGATCACTAGGTTTTCACCTGTATCTTCGTTGGCATCCTCGTCACCACCCCCTGCATTGATGAGAGGATTATTGGCGTCACGAGTCTCGTTTGCACCTGTGTCCTCATTTTCCAGATTATTCTGGTTACGATGACTTGGTTCACCATGTTGGTTCCTCAGTGCCTGGATTTGCTGCTCATGCATCTCCCTCATGGTCTGCATGGCCATCTGCATCTCGAGCCTGAAGGTCTCCTGTTGTTTGGCCATGGCTTCTTCGAGCATCTTGGCCACTTGTTCCGCGCTTATCATGAATGACTCGCGGGGTTCTCCTTCGCTGGATACAGTGTTGTCGGATGCGACCGCAGAGCAAGCATCCGATTCCTCATCTTCTGAAGGCGAGCTTATCCGAACCCTACCATAAGTTCCTCGTGCGATGGCTCCGGAATGTAAACGGGTTAAACGCCGGGATGCATTCAGAATCGACTCGAGATCATCCCGTGCCAATGTTCCCTTATTGGTCATATTAGCGGTGACCTTCGGGAATTCTCCATCTTGAACCACCGCTCTCCTTCATCGGGAACGCGTAAGCCTTGGCTTTGGCGTCTCAGTGCTGAGCCTTTTAAACACCGAAACTCTTTCGGGGACCGTCTTAGTGCAATTACACTGAGACAATACCGCCCGAATGAGTTTGGAACAGGGGCATTGAGTCTCGAGCCTACGAGGGCTTCTCTTTCTTGTTTTGCTCGTACCCCCAGCATGATAGTACAACTCGTCAATTTGATCGGAGTAACCTATCGTGTGTTGGCACGATTTCTCAGGTATAACGTTATCATCATCGGATGATAACGTTTCCTTCTGAGGATGAATTACCTTATTTGGACTTTCGAGAGTCACTCGCCTCGAAACGCGCCTTTGTGGGCGTGAATTCTCAACGGGCTCCCGAACTTCAATGCACAAGTTAGTGCGCTCGGACGCCGTGAACTCCTTGTCATGCTGAAAGTGACAACGACCCCCAGCATGTTGATTAGTTTGGAGCCTCTTCATCGGGCCCAAGCATTCATGGATTTTGCTGCGCTCATCGGGAATTGGATCGAGACGCTCCAAGACTGACCTCCTTCTCCGGGATGGTTCGGGAGGTTGAACTTGTTTTGAAGGCTGCATTGATTGTCCCTTGGCCTGAGTTGCAGTTTCAGACTTCGGCTTCCATATTTGGCGGGTTGGTGAAGGCTTCTTGGCCATCTGCTTTTGCAACCTTCTACGAGCTTCTTGGACTTGAGCCCGTGCTTGCGCTGAGAGTGCGCGGCGCTTCCGAATGCGTTCCTCCAGGGTTGAACGGTTCCGTTTGACGCGGACCCATTCGTTCGTTGGCGGCTTGGAGGAGTTGCCATTCGTCTGTTGTTGAGGCTGTTTGCCTCTTCTGTTCTTCAGATCCGTGTTGTAACGGATCCCGTCTACAGATTCCATTGCCTTTGCGATTTGTTTCGCAAGGCGCTGACATTGCCTTTGACGGGCTCTCTTTGAGAGAGTCACTACGCCTTCGGCAACGGAGGATTTGGCCAGAGCGGATCTGACCTGGTTGGAGGTTGGGGAGATCTCACCCAATGCAGCTTCGGCATCAAACGGGGCAAGATCTTCGTTGGTAGCTTCAACTTCTTCGTACCAACGAAGTTTCCTCTTGGAGGAGAGCTTTGGAGACTTAGACTTGCGGGAGGAGGTAGATCCGGACGAGGACGATAGGTACGCCTCGAACTTCTGTTGGTCGAACTCGTATTCGACCTCCTCCACGACCGGGATCGGGATCCGCGGCTGCGACGCAACGATCTCGTCGGCGAGATCGGTGGCTCCCACTGTGGTCGCCAGATTGTTCGAACGGGAAATTGTGTTATTCTTCATTGATGATTCTGTTACAACTTTGACAACAACTTTATGCGTTTACAAAGAGATCCGGTCTTTTTATAAGATCCGGTTTACAACAAAATCAAAATAAAGAAATAAAAATTACAACTTTCCTTGAACAGATCACGAGTTTCCTGTTTTACGGTCCCTCGCTTTGTGGGGTTCTTCGCCTGTGCCGGGGTTGAGTACCATGGACCACCGCGTAATCTCGATCTGAACAGATCTGCGTGGTATAACGGGTACTATCCCACCAAGGAGATAGTAGCCGAGAGGGATCGTTTCACCAAGGAAACGCTCGCTCTAATCTCGGGATCTAAGAGCCAAGCTTAGATCCGGAGTAGTGTCACGTAGATCTGGTTGTCCAAGTCTTCAAGCCTTCGCAATCCGAGTTGAGGTCGCAATCCGGCAGAGTTTCGGCTCTTCAGAAGTTTCAGAAAAAGTCCTCTCAAATGAACGAGTGCCAGGCCTATTTATAGGCACTCAAAACTGTGCCTTTGGCACAGAACTGTGCCTAGCCACCTCTGGGTGGCTCGGCCACCGAGCTACCCTAGGGTGGCTCGGTTTGGGCCGAGCCACCTTAGGGTGGTTCGGTTCGGGCCGAGTTCCCCCAGGTGCGCTGGTTTCGTCGTTTTCCGGTGTTTCCGGTTCTCCGTCGTTCGGATTTGATTCGGTTTCTGGAATCGGCTCATTGACTTGATTCCAAATATGGCAGTTAATCCGCTTCTGAGTCCGAGTCCGGGATTGGTCTTGATTCGATCGTTATATCACCGAGTTCGTTCTTGTTTAGATGACTCGGTGATTCCCCGAAACGTTGGTTCGATTCCACGTGCGTACGTGTTCCATTGTTCGTGTGCCTTGTCGCCTCGACCCTTCGTTGATTCGTTCAGGTCTTGATTCGATTCCCCGAATCTTCATGTGGCAGTAGCTCCGCTTCGGTGTTTGAGTTCAAGTCCGTTTTGTTGTTGGATGACTCGTTAACTTTCCGAACCGTTGGTTTGGTCCCGCACGCGAACGTATTCCGTTGCTTGCGTGCCTCGTCGCCTTGTCGCTCGAATGTCCGTTGTTTTGTCGAATCATCGTGCTGAGCTAAGCTAAGGGACCTATAGGCAATTTTATACGCCTACACTACCTACAGAAGCATTGATGGTGGAACCGTATTGATGGGGAACAACTATGCTTGTAAAACGTTAGGGCTAGGTGTAGGCTGTCTAAAAATCACAATAGATAGCTTATCCCCCATGAAACACCGATGATGGAAGTTACAATCTGACGACTTCCAGAAGGCTATAATCAGAAGACTTTCACGTAGATCGCTGAAGGTTACAATCTGACGACCTTCACGACAACCGATGAGAGCTCTAGTTCAATAGCATTCACAATCAACATCGGGAGTTACAATCTGACGACTCCCATATTCTCAAGGAGCCAAGACGAAGATTACAAGACAATGATCTTTGCAACGCTATGACAAAAGAGATTATAATCTCTTCAAGGCAAGACACGGAGGTCCTCCCCGTGTATCAACAGTAAAACGCCAGGGTCGAACCCGCGTTACAACATCAAAACACCAGGGTTGAACCCGCGTTACAACAAGCAAAATGTGAGCGACCCTCGTGTTCTGCATGTTCAGTCAACACCCAACCTCGCGTCTCAATCCTAAGACGCGAGGTTAGGGTCCTGAACGCCAACATGGGCGTTTGACTCGTTCAATCACGAGCTGAATGGTTGCAGGAACCGTTTTCCCCGTGATCTGAGGAAATCACGCCCACTTAGGAGCGGATTTAGAGGGCAGTTACACCCCCTTAATCCCCTATAAAAGGGAGTAAACTCAACTGAGTTAAAGGTTGGAATTTCTGGGTTGGGATCGAACACTGAAGGCTAGCATTTCTTGGATCTGGGACTTGGCAGCAACAGGAGAGATCTTTGGGCGAGCTTTTGAGGAGATCGGCACCATCCCTCAACGAAGATCATCTTCAATTTCGACAACAAAGAGTCTTCATCCTTGGCTTATATTCGACCATCGATTAAATCAACTCTTTCATAGAGTTTAAAACTCGTTCAGAGTTATCAACTCGTCCAGAGTTCTAAAACTTGCCACGTAAGTTCTCCACAACGTCAAATCGTGAGGAGAAGATATCGTTCCAGTGAATCAAGACGTGCGAATCGTCAACGGAGAGCAAACTCGACGCGAGCATTCGAGGGAGGCACTCCATCGCCACCGTGAAGAACCCAGTTTTAAACAAAGGGGAGAACCAAGTTCGTTCTCCTCTCTTTTGTAATCGAATTGTAACCGAGATCGAAAGAATACAAGTTCGTTCTCCTCTCTTTTGTAATCGAATTGTAACCGAGATCGAAAGAATACATGTCAGAGAATGGTCTAGTTCTGCTTGGTAAGGAGGGTCTGCTGAAGAATCTGAAGAAACCTTGCATGGATTTTTACGAGGATTGTGTGTACGAAAAGGCACACAGAGTCCAGTTTCTGAGAAGCAAAGTCTAAGAGCAAGGGATACTAGATTATGTGCGCACAGATGTTTGGGGTCCGGCTCAAACAACTTCCAAAAGGGGTTCCAGATATTTCGTCTTGTTTATAGATGATTATTCGAGGTATGCTTGGATTTATTTTCTAAAGCATAAGAATGAGGTGTTCAAGACATTCAAGAAGTGGAAGGCAATGGTTGAGAATAAGACATGGAAGAAATTGAAGATACTGAGATCTGATAATGGTACAGAATACACAGATGGTGCCTTCAAGGAGTTATGTGATCAGGAGGACATTGCTCGACACTGGACAGTCAGATCTACACCACAGCAAAATAGGATCACAGAGAGGCTGAACCAAACATTGCGGGAGAAAGCAATAGGTATGCGATCTTATGCTGGATTGGGTAAGGAATGATGGATAGAAGCGGTGGCTAAAACTTGTTATATTATAAATCGTTCTCCGCATTCTACATTGGATAGTGATACACCCTATAGGGTGTGGTCAAGGGAGCATGAAAATTATGAGAGGCTCCGGATTTTCGAGTGTACCACTTATTATCACGTCAATGAGGGAAAGTTTGATCCAAGGGCCAAGAAGGCTATATTCTTAGGATATGCAAAGGGTATAAAAGGCTACCGTCTTTGGTGTACAGAAGATCCAAAGTTTGTGATCAGCATGGATGTTATCTTTGATAAGAAATCCATAATTGCTAAGGTGCCCATGGATGATGGTGTTAGGACTGTTGGGACTTCAAAGTCTCAAGTTATTGAGTAGAATCTAAAGTCCAACCAGGTTCTAGTCATGTTCAAGTGGGAAATCAGGTAGATGATGAGCTTGAGCAGGAAGAGGTTCAGTAGGAGAATACACAAGCACTACAACAACAACAGCTCTAGGATAGTTTGGCTTCCACTAGGCCAAGGCAAGCATACAAGCATGTACTGAAGCTAGGGGCTGATCAATCCCTGAAGCACTATGGGCAGGTTAATTTGGTGGAAGACGCTTAGTGGAGGAAGATGAGTCGGTCTCCTTCGAGAAATCTATTCGAGATAAGGATAGTGAGAGTTGGTTGGCTACGATGGAGGAGGAGATGGAATCTCTTTGGAAGAACTAAACATGAGAGGTGGTCTCATTGCCCGTAAGAAGAAAAGCTATTGGTTGTAAGTGAGTGTATAAGAGAAAGGACGATCATTCAGAGCTCGGTGGTACAAGGTACAAGGCGAGGCTCGTGGCTAAAGGGTTTGTACAAAGAGAGGGTGTAGATTATAATGAGATATTTTCTCCAATGGTGAAACACACCTCTATTCGGATGCTATTGAGTATTATTGCTCATGGTGATCTTGAGCTGAAACAACTCGATGTTAAAACGACATTCTTGCACGAAGACTTGAATGAAGAGATCTATATGCATCAACCTGAGAGCTACAAGGTTAAGGATAAGGAGAATCATGTGTGTCGCTTGAGGAAGTCACTCTATGGACTGAAGCAATCTCCTCGACAGAAGTATAAGCGATTTGACTCCTTCATGCTGAAGCATGAATTTTTCCGAAGCGATTATGATTGTTGTATTTACATTCGGAAGCTTCGTGGAGGTAATTATATCTATCTTCTTTTGTATGTGGATGACATGCTTATTGCTTCTAAGAGCAGGATGGAGATAGATAGGCTAAAATCTTAACTTGGTAAATAGTTTGAGATGAAGGACATGGGCGCTGTAAGGAAAATACCGGTGTAGACGGTAAAAAATACCTCTGTAAACTTGCAAGAAATTCGCCTGCAAGGAGAAGTCGCCCACACAATTCGCCAGCATGGGCCTAAGCCGCGCGGTCGTCAAACGCACTCGTGTCTATTTAGTCCCAGGTTCGCCTGAATGGTCGGCTCGCCCGCACGAGTCCAGATCGACTAAATAACGGAAATTCGCCTCGCCTGACCGGGTCTAAAGTCGGATCCGCTTGCAAACCTCAAGGTTGCCAGTATAGCTGAGTATCCGCTACCTCGCGTGCTGGGGCGGGCTTCCCCACCTCTCTTGACCTGAAAGGAGAAGGCACAGTACTCCAGGACCGTCGAGTGGCCGCTCACAGTACGAGTGATCGGACGGGTGCCAAATCAACCTGAACACTCATAAATGCAGTTCACCTCGCCCGTCAGAGTCAAGAGCTGGATCTGCCGGCATTTAGCAAGCTGTCCAAGCCCACTCGAGTACTGGGCACCCGCTTTCTCACCTCTCATTACCTGAGAGGAGAGAGCACAGTACTCCAGTCCCGTCGAGCAACCGCTCACAGTACGAGTGATCGGACAGACGCCAAATCAACCTACGCGCTCATAAATGCAACTCATCTCACCAGTCCAAGTCAAGAGCTGGATCCGCCGGCGTACAGTAGGCTGGCCAAATCCACTCGAGTAGTGGGCAGTCGCTGCCTCACATATGAGGAGGGGTCTTCCCACTCCTACGTGACATGACGTGAAGCACAGCCCCTCGAATGACCATTCGTAGTACCGATGGGCGGCAAGATATCTCTCAATAGTATATGATCATATCCCATGATTCAAGGAGTGACCACGCCGTCTCTCCACTATTTAAGAACTTCTTCCAGCCACGAAGAAGAGGTTCAGAACTTCTTCCAGCCACAAAGAAGAGGTCTAGCTTTTCTTCTAGCCACGAAGAAGAGGTTCAGCTGTTTTAGCCATTCAGCGATTCGCTCAGAGTTGAATCAGCTAACTGAACCACTAGCTCTCGATTCCCAATCGGGTCGACGACAAGATCTCTGCATAACCCTTACACTGCAGCATCCTCTTCTAGTTCTGAGCCCTGATCGCCGCTGAACTCGGAGACTCGAACTCCATCAACCTGAGCTTCTACTGCGTACTGAAGCTCTCCAGCAACCTTGGTCGAACCGTCCAAGGGAAGCAGACTCGGCACGAGAATCGAGCGAAGCATCCTGTAGCTACCGAAAGTCCCCACGTTAAACAAGGAGGACATTCCCTTCGCTTCTGTTGTAATTTTGATTGATTAGTTTGTAATAAGCTATTCTTATTAATACAAACGAAGTTTCCTGTTTTCGGGAGATTAAAATTTACACCTACAACTGGGTATAGAGATTAGGAGAGAGCGGATGAATCGATGATTGTTCTTGAGTCAGAAGGACTACATAGAGCGGGTGACCGTGTGGTTCGGAATGCAAAGTGCTAAGTCGATGGTGACACCATTCGCCACACACTTCAGACTTTCAGGTAAACAATCTCCCACTATAACGGAAGAGAAGGCACACATGGAGCGTGTACCTTATGCTAGTGTAGTTGGCAGCTTGATGTACGCAATAGTATGTACACGCTCAGATATTTCACAGGCGGTCAGTGTCGTCAGTAGATTCATGGCGAATCCGAGAAAGGCACATTGGGAAGCAGTGAAGTGGGTCCTGAGGTACTTGAAGGGTATCGTTGATACGAGTCTGTGTTTTGGTGGAAAGACATGTCAAATTGACGGGTTTATGGACTCAGATTATGCAGACGATCTAGATAGACGACGATCTACTACTGATTATGTATTCAGGATACATGGGGCTCCAGTTAGTTGGCGATCGATGTTACATGCTACAGTGATACTTTCTACTACAGAGGCCGAGTACATGGCTATAGTGGAGGGAGTGAATCAAGCATTGTGGTTGTGAGGTCTTCTAGACAACTTTGGGATTGAGCAGGATAACGTGAACTTGTGGTGTGACAGTCAGAGTGCGATTCACTTGGTGAAGAATCAAGTTCATCATGCTCGTACCAAGCATATCGATGTCATGTATCATTTCGTGCGGGATGTCATAGAGGAAGGTGATATTTCTCTCATGAATGTGCATATGAATGAGAATCCCGCGGACATGTCAACCAAGGTGATCACAGGTAGCAAGTTTAAGTATTGCTTGGACTTGCTTCACATCAGCCCGTGTTGAACTGCCCAATAGGGCATGACCCTTCGAGACGGTGATGGGGTGAGGTGGAGACTATATGGAGAACAAATCCTAAACTACGATTAGTTTGATCCCGGTGGAGGGTACGTAAGCAGCCGTGGTAAAGTGACGCAGCTGATTTGGCCTGGTTTGGCCTAGTTTGGTCTGGTTTTGGTATTTCAGTTCTCTTTGGTGATGTTCGCGATGTTCTTCTGGTGTTCGTCCAAAATTTAAGGTTTATCAAATGATGTACGAGGTGGAAAATTGTGAACACGTGGGGTGGGGGCCACACCCACCCACGTGGGTGTCTCGGGGCACAACACCCACGAGACACAAAAGTTGTCTCGCGGGAGCGCCGAGTCCAGCGGGAGCGAAAACTGAGATTTTTTGGGCTGATTTTTTGGGTATAAATATGAACTCTTCTTCTAGGGTTTTTTTTAAGAGAAGAAAAAAAAGGATTTCTTTGGCGGCTAGAAAAAAGATCTTGATGGGAGTTTTGGAGAGATTTTATAAGAGAGAGTTTAATTTCTTTTGGATAAAAAATCAAATCTTCTTCTTTTGAGACGGGCTTGTGGATTGTACAAGTCATCGGTGTTCTCCTCATAGTGGAATCTCTCCTTCCCCTTCTCTCGTGGACGTAGATAAGTTTACCGAACCACGTAAATCTCGTATCTTTATTGTTTTCTGGGTGTTGGCTATTGCTTGTAGGTTCCCTCGACAAGTCAGTCCTAGAACTGATGAGAGGAAGAGTGTATATTTCACTTTGTTGAGATATTTTACTTTATATTCTTATTTCCTTAGTGAAACAGGAATATAAAGGTTGACTTGAGCTTTTGTGACAATAAAATTCAGGGTTTTCTCTAGGGTTATATCACTTCGGCGGCGTGAGGACGTGACTCTACGCCCAACAAATTCAATTCAGAAAGAAGGACGCGACACGTGTACGTTGATGCTCAACCCTATCTTTCCCCTCCCTTCTATAAATTGGAGTCCTTCTGCTTCCGTAATTGTCATCAGATTAGAGCGTAATTAATACATTTTCGTAAGTGTTTTAGTCATCTTTATTAATTGAGAGCATAATGTCTTCTTGTGGTGCTTGTTCCTCTGGTTGCAAGTGTGGCAGCGGCTGCACCTGGTAATCCCTAATAACACAAAAAATTGTGCTAAAATTTTCTTTAAATTTATAATGTTTTATTTCTCTATGAATTATGATTTTTTTGGTTGTAATCAGATTATTTCTTTTATTTTTATTATTCATCAGTTCCCCAATTGATCTTGCGAGATGGGGTTTCTTTAAAGATTTAGAACAAGTTCTTCAATCATAAAAGTTTATTATTAAACGGATGATAGATCTTAAAAATAACTGTAATTACTATTTTTTTAAAAACAAAATTTATAGTTTCTAAATAATGATTTTTCTTGTCCTTTTTTATGCTAATTATTCTTAATTTTTCTTGGTGTTATTATATCTTTTAACCTTTGCACATCATTTGATTCTTACATTTTTTTCTTTTTTTTTAAAATCTTTTCGACCTTTAGATCAGATTTATTTTGTGTGTGTTCTTCTTTTATTTTATTTTATTTTATTTTTGAGTGCAGCTGCAAGAGGAACCCAGTCTTTGCTGAAGAGAGTATCACCACCGTCCAAACCAAGATCCTTGGTGTTGCACCTGAGAAGGGGTTTGTTTCTTTAACCTAGTCTTAATAATTTAAAGTAGAGGATAAATTTCACATAGCTACCGTGAACTTTTGTGGTGTTTTCACAAAACTACCATGATCTTTTTGAAAGCCTATGATAATTTTCTCTAATAAAAAATTTATAGTAGTTTTGTGTAAAACTCCACAAAAATCATGGTAGATTTATGAAGGAAAATTGCTTTATGAAGGAGAATTTTTTTAAAAAAGATCTTTCTTAAAACTAATTAGCAAATTTGATAAATCTTTTTTGCCTTAATTAGTAAAATCCATCACTTTTTGGTTATTGGTCATGTCGTAGTAGCTGATTAAAAAGTGACCGATTTTGCAGAGCAGATCCTTTAAAAATCACAAGACTAGTAGTCTTGTACGTACAATTAGTGATCACTAATTAATGGTTATCACTAGTAGTCCCATATTTTTAAGCCTCTATCTTGCAGAATCAACCATTTTTTGGCCGGTCACGATGTCGTGCCAAAAAAATGGGCGATAAAAACGGTTTGATTTTGCTTATAAAACTTCAAAAATGGTCTTTATTTATTAATTTTCTCTATTTAAGAAATATGCCCATGTCAAATGATTAAACCAAGCAAAATTCACCAAATTCTGATCGAGAGTACTAAGTATCTCTCAAATTTGCAGGTTTGAAGGGTTTGAAGCTGTTGAGGGAGAGAATGGTGGCTGCAAATGCGGATCCAACTGCACCTGTGATCCATGCACCTGCAAATGAGCGAATACGGATCCTTATGTGATGTACTAATATAATAATATTAGTACTTATAATAATAATGAGGCCATATGCTTCATTGCTAAGGACTGAATGTTCTGGGTGCTTTCCTCTATGTATGCTTTCATGTCTATCTTAATGAAAATAGTTGTGGTTTAGTGTCTAATTCTTTGGCTATCTAAGGAGCATGGACATGAACATAGATACATCGAATTTAATAAATTCTAAGGTATTATGTGTTTCATAATATACACGGTAAATTTTTATGAACACATCGACCCCTTGATGCTAAACGAAATTATATCTTTGTTATCTGAATGAAATTATATGTTTGTTACCAATATCAGTCACGCATAACATCAACGTGTTGAAAATTAAAGATCATCCATCATTCACTGTGTTGGGAAATAGTCCTCTGTTCATAAATATTGAGTTAGTTTTCTCCTAAAAACCGCATTTGAAATAGAGTTATTCTACATAAACCATCTTTGATTATCAAATTTATATATAAAATATTTTTAAACTGTTTTTCATTATAGTCGATCATCAAGGCTCACTTTTAGGTCAAGGAGGTTATGTGTGATTAATTTAAAAGAAGAAAATTAAAAAGTGGATCAGATGAGCGCAGAGGCGGAGCCATGTGTAGCTTGCCCTGGGCAGCTGCCCAGGGCAAGATTTGAATTCGTTTGAGGGAGGTATATAATAATGATTTATAGGTAGGTATTGTTGGGGTACCCGCTGACAGCATAATGAAGAAAACAAAAACAATAGAAGACAATTGGGCTCCAGTTTGGAATGAAGAATTCGACTTCCAACTCCGAGTTCCTGAACTCGCATTGCTTCGAGTCGAAGTCCACGAGTATGACATGTCCGACAAAGATGATTTCAGTGGGAAGACTTGCTTGCCGGTGTCGGAACTGAGATCGGGGATCCGATGTGTGCCGTTGTTTGATCATAAGGGAAATAAGTATAAATCCACGAGGCTTTTGATGCGGTTTGAGTTCGTTTGAGTTTTCTTTTGTAGATTGTTGAGTTTATTGTGGCCCTCCCCCAACCTCTCAATCGTCACCGTTCCCTTCCCCTTCCCTGACGAGACCCACCTCCCCCTCGGCAAAGAGAACCTCTTCTCGATCCCCTCCTCCCTCTTCGACACCTTCACCAGCTCCCTCCGCCTCGTCCGCCCTCTCCTCGAGCCCATCATCGCAGACCGAAACCCTGACTGCATCATCTCCGACTCCCTGACTGCATCATCTCAGAAACCCTTTATTTTTCGCCCAGGGCAAAAAAAATTCCTGGCTACGCCACTGGATGAGCGGTTGTAACGAAAAAACCTATGGTTTATATATAAATTAAAAATTAAAGATGGTTTTTATAAAATGATCCATGAGGAAAAAAACAACCGCATCAAAAATATATGCTTTCCATAATAACGCTACAGATAACACACGGATCGATAACTTCATCCACACAAGCCTTACTCAGTGTAGAAGCTTCATATATAGAGGAGCTGCTTTAAGTCTTGTCGTCTGAATGATCTTTGGTATTCGTGATTACATAAATCAAAGTTTTCATCATCATAGGACCACAAGCAATCTCCTCTCCTTGCCTTCTGCCACTAAAAATGATAAAGAATATGGCAGTAGCTTTAAACTCAAATAATTAACTTAGTCATCCACTCAAGACGTACGCTTGGTCAAATAATCTATCTAAAATGAAAAGGAAGTGGCTCTTGATTCCTTGGCTATCCAAGATCATATACAAGTCAAAGTCTAATATGACATTTGAATGGACGTTTTTCATGTACAGTGATGCAACTGAACCTTAACCAAATGAACAAGGAAGATCTTTAGGTCACGTTTTGGTTGCCTCTTTTAGAGGGAGAAATGGGTTGAAAACCTGTCAAAACTGACATTTTTGACAGGTTTCCTCTTCCCCCTTATGCAAACAAACAGCCAGGGGCGGATCTATATACAGTCCAGGGGGGCCACGCCCCCCCCCCCCAAAGTTTTGGGATCCGCCACTAGCCCCCTACCTCCAACTTTGCTCTTTTCTACATAATTTTGAGAAGTTTTAGTTATAAAAAATTAGATGATGCTTATTTGAATATTTTCTACATAATTTTTGTCTTCCTCTATTGAAATATTTTGTAGATATTGACGTCGGCTATTCTACTCGTTTTGTTTGGGTTGTGATGTATCTCTTTTGAATAAAATTGCATTAAGAAAATTTTTCGTCTATCTTTTGTACACGGTCCCCCCCGAACTGAAATCCTAGATCCGCCCATGCAAACAGCCCCTTTGCCACATGATTATTGTATGTGGGAAAATATCATCCTATATTCCTATCCATATAAATCACGATAACAATATTCTCTCATCTAAAATGTGTCATACCACAAGATAAACTTATGCTCTTTGTTTTTGAAATGATCCTTGGTTCTCATGAGCCAAAAAGCAAAGGACGCAGCCTCTCCTCGTTGATCTTTCTTGCTAAAAAATGGTAAACAATGGGAGCAGTAGCTTTGAACTCAAAATTTGTGTTATTCAACCGACTTCGATCTTTATTTGTTTGTTTACGGAGTAAACCTGATTCAAAACTTAATTAAAATTGACTGTAGATGTTGATCGACTCTATCAGGATTCTCGGCTGGAGGAGTTGGAGTTTCCCCAGTAATCTTTGTGAAATATTTTCTAAAAGATGTATTGGCTTGAAAAGCTTTTTTGAGGGGAAGCCCTTGCGAATTAAGCCTCCCCCTAAGAGCATCTCCAACAGTTTTTCCAAAAATTTCTTCAAAATTGGAAAGCAAAAGTCATATTCTCCAAATTATTTTTGCTCTAACTCCAACAGCTTCCACAATTTGAAGAATCCTATATTTATTACAATAATAAAAGTATTATACATCCCTATTTTGGGATGCTCTTATGCATTGGAACTACCCCCATGTCTTTTTTTTTGTAATTACAGATTTTGTTTTATATTTATTTTCTCCTCCAACCAGTTTTGAAGAACGTAGTGCATTTATGACAAAACTCTCCCTAAATATTTGAAGAAGGAAAATGACTTAAGGACCCAAAATATGGGACCAAATGAGGGGACAGGTGAGGTGTCCCCTCCCTATTGCATAATTAGTTGGCCATGCCAACTCATGCCAACTCATTATTCAATAGGGAGGGGACACCTCACTTGTCCCCTCCCTTGGTCCTATATTTTGGGTCCTCGTAGCAGCACTCTTTGAAGAATGCCTCAGATTTGGGGAAAACTTTCCTTTTTTTCTCCTTCATCCCTATTTTGGGGAATGAGATGGGGAATCTGTTGGACCAAAAAAAAGCCCAAAATTCTCTAAAAGTGAGAATATCAATAAAATGGGGAAGCTGATGGAGATGCTCTGAGATTCCAGCAAAGATGCCGTTCTCCTTCCTTTAATATCTACGGCCTTCTGTCCCTGGAATTTCCAACTGCGTAACGAATCTTTCTTCTGGAAACTTGAATGATACGCATGAAGCCTCTGAGCCTCAGAAGATATTATTTCTACGTTAGGCTGAGATATCATGTGGAAACCACGTAACGAATAAATTACCTTTTTGGCCTTGGGGTTGACCTCCAAATGACTTTTTTCACAAAGCTGTCATCGACGCCTAAAATTCATTCATTAAAAGATCATAAACTTTGAAAATTGCAAACGAACTCGACACTGATCAGCAAAATTTTGGCTAAATCAATGGTCAGTCAACTTCCTCATGACCTGACAAAATGTTAATTGCAAATCATGGACAACAAATTCCATACGCATTAGGTGCATGCAGAAAACCATATAAATTGAATATGAAGCCATGAAAATAAATAAAGACTTATATTGCTCTTTCCAACAAGAAACTTTTGATGGGATGTACAAGAAATATCTATTTTTCTGAGTTCCTGGCAAAGCTTTTGTCATGAATATAAGCCATGCAAAATTCAAGGTAGAAATCAAGTTTCGTACATAAACAAGCCTTGGTAATGAAACATTTGCTGCATTTTGGACATACTTCCTGCAGGAAAATCATTGAAAAAGTCAGTAAATAGTTAAATTCATAAACTTCTAAAGAAAGAAACAACTTTGGAGTAAATATTGTAACAAAAAAAGAAAGTAAAATTTTCAGTATAACAAATAATTCAATAGGTATCTAGATTTTCTAGCTCCCCTCACATGCAAAAATATTGAGCTTAGACAGTAAAATTGGAATTAAATGTTTTGCTTGAGCTCGTTCTATTCTATCATCTGTGTATAATTTTTCCACGTTGGTCCGTGTCAAACTTACTATTTGCATAGAGTGATTCTGGTGAGGAGTCTATGGCTGAGATTTAATGCTCCTCAAAATTCAACATCTTCACCTTCTCCAAGTTGAGGATAAGGGGTTTAAGGCCAAAACCCTTCAAGACTAAAGGAAACAGTAACAAGGAAAAAGAAATGCAAGAGATGAGCAAGGGAAAATATGCATTGATGTTGATTGAAATCATTTCAATGTTACAAATTACATGAAATTATGTAGATTGTCCGCCTTAAAACTTTAGAAACGAACAAAGAACATGTGCACGTCTTCAACCAGTACAACAAAACTTCAGGGGGGAAGAAACAAAGAACACGTTTCTCAGATACACATGAAGCCTCTGAACCTCAAAAGATGTTATTTCCCTGTTAGGTTGAGATATCACATGGAAACCCCGTAATGAATAAATTAATTATCTTTTTCGCTCCAGGGTTGACCTCTAAACTAAGGTTAAAATAGTAATATCGTATACTATGAAAATAGTTTATGAAGGTGTAAATATCTATACCCTCATAATACAGAATGTATCCACAACTAACCCTTCAAAATAATTAATCATAGAATTGAAAGTAGGAATTTTTTTACAACACTATCATCGACGTCTAATATTCTTTCATTAAATGATCATAAACTTTAAAAATTGTGAACGACTTTGAAACTAATCAGCAAAATTTTGGCTAAATGAATGGTCAGCTAACTTTCTCATGACCTAACAAATATTTATTGCAAATCCTATACAAGAAATTCCATAAGCGTTAGATGCATGCAGATACCATATGAACAGAAGATGAAGTCATGAATAATCAGGGGGGGGCGGGCCCCGGAAAAAAAAGCCTTTTTGTTGTTCTTTCCAACAAGAAACCTTTGATAGGATATATGAGAAATATGTATTTTTATGGGTTACTGACAAAGCTTTTTGGTCATGAATAAGCCATGCAAATTTCAACATAATAATCAAGTTTCATACAAAAATAAGCCTTGGTGATGAAAAATTTACTGCATTTTGAACTTCTCTTCTGAACATAATTCCTGCTGGAGAAACCTTGACAGAGTTAGCAAATAGTTAAATTCAAAAAATTCTAATGAAGGAAACAACTGGAAACAAATATTGTAACACAAAAATAAAGTATAATTTTCAATACAAAATTTTCAATATAACAAATAATTGAATAGATATCTAGATTTTCTAGGCCCCCGCTCATATGCGATCTTGAGCTTAGATAGTAAAATTGTAATTAAATGTTTTGTTCGAGCTGGTTCTAGTCTATCATCTGTGGAGAATTTTCCATGTTGTTCTGCATCAAACTTAATATTTGCATAAAGTGACTCTGGTGAGAAGTCTACGGCTGAGATTTAATCCTCCTCAAAGTTTAACATCTTTACCTTCTCCAAGTTAAGGATAAGGGGTTTAAGGCCAAAACCCTTCAAAACTAAAGGAAACCATAACAAGGAAAAAGAAATGCAAGAAGAGATGAGCAAGGGAAAAGATGCATTGATGTTGATTGAAATCATTTCAATGTTACAAATTACATGACATTATGTAGATTGTCCGCCTTAAAACTTTAGAAGGGAACAATGAACATGTCTTCAATCAGTACAACAATACTTGGCAAGGCTTCTTCAACCCTTAAGTCTTCTCACCACGAAAATCCAAATTACATTTCACATCAAAATCCTTCTACATATTTGATATTAATCACCGAGAAAGAAGCATATGAATCACATTAAAGAGTTCAAAAAGCAAAAGGTCGTAAAAACTGCATGTGCCAAAAATTAAAAGACAAATTTGTTCCTAGTATACATACATTGTTTATAGTAGCCTGGTAAGTGACCTGATAAGAATCTTCAAATTGTCCCTTGTGGCTTCATCACCTGTAAAGACTGAGATATCCGAGCTTATACTCTGCAAGTGCATTGAAAAAAAAGTAAATTAATAAGCACTGAAGACAACACATTTTCTAGTTGAGGCATAAGAATATTTTACTAGAGAATAGTGTGACACCTCGATATTCTCCAAAGTGAATATAAGTGAAACTATAGACTTCTTGATCAGCTCAGTAGTCTCAGGGGTGAGAATAGAAATCTGCACTTTTCTGCAAGATAAAACAGATGTTACCAGAGGGATATAATTAAAGATAATTTAATATGAATACGTCTTAAATAAGTATAGAATTCATTTCTAAAGAAAATAAATAAATAAATGGATGAAATGACGGGGTTAGAAGGAGAATTGCCTAGTTTGCATCATTCAAAAATCAAACCCATGGAGAATTAGATAATGGGTAAGACCTATTGTGACGCAAATTAAGTTAAAGTGGTATACTATATTTCTATTTAGAGAATAATGGGTATCATATGGCGTATGTGCGAAGGTTCTCTCACATGCAATAATGTGGCCGAATCTCAGTCAACTGTTGTGGATTACATCATCCCCTTTATTCACTTGGCTGAGATTTAGCCATATCATAAGTATATGAGAGAATCACTTCATATGTCCTATGATATCCATTATTCTCCTCAAAAGTTAAAACATAAATTTACTAAGAAAAAAGTTTAAAATGGGTGACACAGTTGAACAGATGAAAAAGACCCTGATACCCATGTTGAATTGAAACAATTGATCACATTTTAAATTCAACAATCATGAGGACAAATATTGAAGTTCAGTAATGACAATACCTGCATGCTATATATAAATTCACAGTTAGTACTATAAAATTACTAATGACGTTTAGGTTGTACTATAAAATTACAGCAACTGGAAAGGATTTGTATATGAAGAGCAGTTCCTTGTATATGTGTGACAAAACGATAAAAAATAACTCCAATAAAGCTCTATACCTAAATTCTTCAGTTGCTTCCTTGAGGCTCTTGGTTAAAGTAGCTAAATTCTCCAGCAGAGAACTATTATTAACCTCAATAAGCAAAGGTTGAACATCTTCAGCCATAGCTTCAATCTGTAATATTACTACAACAAAAAGAAGTACACATGAGTATGATATAGTTGCATCCTTTAGAGATTTATTAATACCACCATGACATTATCTGTGCTTGTGAGAGTGAGCTAATATGATATTGCAGGGAACGAAACAATTCCAACATCAGCTTTCCAAAGAGAATATTAATGGAAAAGGCTCTGACTTTAATTTGTATATTGCCTATCTCCAAGGCCCATTTTCCGTCATCTGATCATGAAATATAATATTTTTAGATTGATTTCAACTCACAAGTAGATCAGATGTCAAGCAACTAACAAAAATGTGTAAAAATGAATGCATCAGAAATGAGAAGGTTACATGAATGAGTACATATACACTATCAGATATAGGACAAGAAATGAGCCCCTATCGAGGATAAAATAAGAGAGATGGAATCACTTGAGATCTTTGGTCATGTGCAATGCAAGGGAGACCATTAAATGTACAATTGGGAGAATTGACAAGATTATGTTTAATAGAAAAAGGGGGTCAAGAGCTATGCCTAAGAGAACTTGGTTAGAAGCTATTAAGAAGGATATAATAATGATTAGCTTAACGGAGGAGATAACCCTCAACATAATTGAGTAGAAGAGTAGGATTCGTTGTCGCTGACCTAAAATGTTTGTGATAAAGATAGCCTATTTATTGTTGCTATATCAAGTCCATGAAGTGTTGAAAAGATCAATTTATTTGAAGCATATAGGAGACGGTGTTAAACACATGAAATTGAAAACAGATGGTCAAACAGTTAAGAACATGTAAGATACTAAAAACGATAGTGCACAGAAATAACTGCACCTTTGCAAGTAGAGGTTGTGCTTCTTTCATAACAGATACAAGTTTTTCAGCTAATTCATAGCTCTTGGAGATACCAATTTCATCCGTTTCTCGTGCAAGCTGGGTGACAATCCCGACCAATTCATCAATGCTTACACCCTGCTCTCCTCTTATACTCTCCCTGTCACAAACAATAAGGCCTTCTTTGATACAATCTGGTTCCAGAGGACCTACGGATGGCTTTGGGAGAGGATCTCGTGGTGTGATATCAATCAGTGTCTCCATAAGCAGGCCAGACTGATTGGCCTCCACAAATGAATTTCGAGGTATTATAATTTTATCATCTTCAACCTGACAAAATAATCAACTTCAACGGCGAACCTTAACATTACAAGCAATCTTTAAGAAATGTTTTGATATGAACTTTGATTATGATAGACACTGACACATAAGAATTCCAGTTTCTCTGATAACTTCAGTGCTTAATCAATTAGTAAGATTTCAGTTCACATTGTCTGATGCCGAGGGAAAAAATATATCCATGTATTCAACGCTACTGGATTTATTGATTGATCTTTATCTTACACTTGATTCCTTTTATGTTCAGGCTGAAAAATGATGAAGCTAGCACATGGATGTTGAAATAGCAATGGATGAACCATGTAAATCGGCTGGGCATTGCAACCAGAATACAAGAGCTAAACATGATAGCTTTATTTACCATGTTCTCATGACAAACTAAAACCATAAATCACATATTTTTGGGAGAAATCGTAACAATATGGACAACATACAGTATCGCGATTTCTAGAGAGTCTAATTGAACAGGAGAAAACAAAAGAGCTAGGTTAAATATGCATCGATCCTAACTTGGGATCTACCAATATTGGCCCTTTCTAAATAAATAACCTTCAGTATGCAGCAGTATTAAACCATTTATCATTATTATTGGATTCTTATTTGCATGCAAGTCCATTGAGTATTATTTCTTCTTTCTTCCCTTTCTCTCAAGTCTAAATCAACATCTAGGACATCTCCTCACTGAGGTCACTTTTTTAGCCTAAAACTAACATAAGCAAAACATGAAATGTTTTGAACATAGAAAGCCACAATTCTTTTTTCCTTTCACTATCAGTCCCAAGCCGAGCCAGGGTAAACAAGAGAGGTTGCATTAGGTTGCCCACTACCAAAATAAAATCAGATATCTATGGTATGAATCCCGAGTCAATGTCATGAATCCCGTCTTTCCTCTTCACACATACTTACAGAATAAAAATGAAATTCTCATTTAGGATATGAAAAGCTTTTTAAAGTCTCAATTAGAATAAATAAATGGAGTATTATTGCTCGCACCCTTGAAGGAAGGCAAAAGCTAGACTACAGAAATCAAACAACTAATTCAGAGTTCACAATGATCCTAACAAGCAACCTATCTTTAGACTGGACGAAGCAAATAATGAGCATTGATGTGTATAAATCACTGCAAAATTCAAGCAACGCACCTCGGCAACTGCTTCAACACACTTCAAAGAAGAATCAACACGAACGACATTGCCAACAGTAACTCCTCGGATCCTCACAGGCGTCCCAACGCAAATCCCACAAGCCTGATTGAACTCAAACACCGCTTGATACTTCCTAAACCTCGACCTCCATTGAAACCCTTTTAACCAAGCCAAAGTAAGAGCAAGAAGAGCCATTCCAGAGACAACAAAAAGCCCGACACCACCCTCCCACACACTCCTCGGACCAAACCCCGAATCACTCATCGGCTGCCATGCCCGGCTCCAAATAGTTCGGGGGGCATCAAGGACTAATCTAGCCAGGCTTTTTCTATTTGAAGAGGATGTCGAAATCTCGGAACTATCTGAAGAGCTTGCTTTCACTCTAGCAAGGTTGAAATTAACAGCAGATACAAGGGTTTTAGATGTGTGGGTACTAATCCATGAATTAGTGGCCATGTATTTGAGAATCAAACTTGTAATGGTAATAGAATTGAAGTTTGGAGTGTTAATATATACTACAGCCAGAAGAGGAGAAACCAAAGGCCAGCTAAGGTTAAGAACTCTTCTATATGCAAGTAGGAAAGATTAATCAGTGAAGCAAACATGATAGCAAGCAGAGATTACAAAAATGGAACAGAAACCCACTTAAATTCTATAATGGGCTAGTTGAGAAAAACCCTAAAATCCCAGATGGGTATCCTCCACTGCCAAATTGCTCCTGTAAAATAACAGAAAAAAGATATTAATTGAATAATTGAGGTGTTTATAGGAAACCCAATTGCAAAAAATGAAGAAAATTTGAAGGAAAAGAAAAGAATTATATGGGTTTGATGCTAGTACAATGGACAATTAACATGTAACTATGAGAGG
>BQKN01066078.1:471280-489949 GCA_022839385.1 Asparagus kiusianus
TAATATAATATTATCAATAATATTAATATTATGTTATTACTAGTATATTGTTAATAAATTTATATATTATAAATATTTTAATATTATATAATATATTATATTTTCTAATATGTTAAGAGTTTATTAATAATATTTTAATAATTTATTAATAATTTATGATATAAATAAATATTATTATATTATAATATAAATATTTAATAGATTATGTTAGATATTATATTAACACATCCTTAAACTAAAAACAAAAAACAGCGAACTTCAAATATCTAAAAAATGTTTTGAAATAAGTATTGTATTTTTTTGTTTGGTGATGATTTCGCTCAAAAAACACAATGGCTTCCAAACACATGGTATTTAGTGTTTAGCACAAATACCATAAAAACATGTAAAACATTATGGTATCCAAACGGAGCCTAACTTGTTGCGTCTGTTAGTGGATTGTAAGCGCCGACCAAACCCGATAAGCTCGTTGGATCCTGTTTGGATCGATTCAGAGTCTTTTGGATCCGCAGTCTGCTGAGATTTTCTAGAGCCAAGGATCCAACGCAAGTCTGTTGGGTTTAAGGTCAAATCAAATATGGACATAATAACGAAATGCGATAGTCAAAACATGACTCTTTTATTAATACCTTCTCGATATGATCCGCTTCGTCATCTTCTTGAAAAATATAACTTATTTTATGAAAATCTTCTAATCAAAATCCCTCTAAAATTATAGCTTTCACAAGGGGTTTTCCCCCGGACTTTATTCGATAATTTCACTTTTTGGCATTATAACTCCAAAATTTCCCCTAAAAAAAGAAATCTAACATTGACTCGTGCGGAAACAAGGAAAAAACAAAAATATTCTAGTTTGTTAAAAGCAATTCATTCTATCAAGCATATCAATGAACACTATTTAAAAAAAATGAAGAGGGGAATAAATAAAAAAAGAAAATACAAATAACAAGCAGTATTAAGATATTTGAACATATTCATAAAAAATACCAACAATATTGCTGCAAAAATGCACAATTCGAAGACAAAAATAGCGTTTCCTCCAGAAAAGAGCATTACACAATCAACCTGATAAAAACCCGGTAATAATTTATCAACACATCTCAATTAGTGCAACCCTCAGCAATGAACAAGTTTTATGCTTGCGGAAGAGAAAACAGGAACAGCAAAACTAGAATGGGCTTCCTCTATACTGCAACAATGAGAGCATTAATGGTACACATTTTTATTGAACTCAATAGCTAGTCACAAAAGATTGCATCAGTATACTAGCTGACACTGGCTTGAATACCTCCTCTGCGCTTTGCGTTCAGACAACACAATCTCCAAGCCCATAAGCAGCTCCAAAATGGCTGTATCTTGCAACATAAGAGCATAACAAACAAAAACTCCAGGCATCCGGTGACGAAGGATGAGCTCATCATTGAAAAAAGTAGACATAGCAGCAAAATATCTCCAAATCGAAACCTGAATAAACAGAACAAATGAGCTCTTTAGCATAAACGTAATGGTAAATTGCACCTAACCCCACGGCCCCCCCCCCCCCCCCCAAAAAAAAAAAAAACAAAACCCCCCCCGGGGGGGGGGGGGGGGGGGGGGGGGGGGGGGGGAAACAAATACACCCCCCCAACCAGGAAAAAAAAGAAAAAAAAAATCTGTACCTCTAGTACCATTTATCACCCCTCAAATATAGTATGACTTAGCAACCATGGATTGCCATTTTCAGAAACATAGAAGGATAATTTGCATGTACACACCCCCTCTCATGAATTGAGGGAGGCTAAGTGCTAAAAACTTAGTTGAGGGGTGTTAGCCAGTACAGAAGGTATAGATGAGGGGGTTTATGTGTAATTTACCCTAAACTCAAGCTGGAGACGTCACAAGCTCACTAGATGAAGAAATCACTACCCTCACCAATTGTATCAGCAGAAAATCAAGAGAGAAGGCAGATACCTGTAGCTCATCGCTTGACCCATTGGAAACTCTTCCTAGCTTTGGCTTTTCCATATTTCTTTCTTTCTACCACACGGGCATCCCTTGTCAAATAGCCAGCTGGATAGGTTCACAGCAAAGTTAGCAAAATGTGAACGATTACTGAAAACATATGAAATTTACAATGCATCCTTATGCTCAAGTGTTCATTTAAAATTAGGGAGACGTAGGTTGCAGTTTAACTTGCTAATTAACTCAAAAGGAGCATTTTGCTTCCAAGCCCAAAGAATTTTATTTTCTAGGAACATGAAATGAATGGAAAATGAAACCCAATTCTGCATTTTACTTTTATATGATATATTACCTGATTTGAGGTATGGTCGAAGCCCTGGCTCCCAGTTCTGCAAGGCCCTGCTAATTCCTAACCTAATTGCTCCCACCTGACCTGCAGTTCAAACAAAATTATTTGTATAGTTCTTCTGTACACAAAGGGAAAAGTACAAGTTTGAGACGTCAACGATGTCTTTAAACAATTATTTCCATATTATCATGAACCTCAATTGATGAAGTTAACAGTATCTGTATGATTATAGGAAACGGACACCAACACAAGCAAGACCTATATCTCACCAAAAACAGCAGAAAACCACGATGACAGGTGACATTGGCTTGTACTAAATTTCATGTGTCTAATTGCAAATTAAACCATAGATAGTATGCTACCTGAGACACCACCTCCTTTAACAGTACATTTGACGTCCCAGAGGCCCAAGCTATTTGTCACAGTGAATGGACGAAGAAGCTCAGCTCGATGATCAAGAATTGGGAAGTAAACATCAAACTGCTTATCATTAACAATGAATTTTCCATCTCCAGGGTTAATCCAGACACGGGCTATACTGCATTTCCTTCTTCCTGTTCCATAAGCCCTTCCTTTCTCGTCAACCTGTCTAACTCGTGCCTTTGCAATTTCTTCTTGTTTTTTCCGTTCTATTTCAGCTCTAGTTGATGTTGCATTCAGTCTTTCTATTGCTTTATCTTCTATTTCTTGAAGGGGAGGCAATCCGGGGATGCCTCTGACATCCTTTAAAAGAATCAAACTGTCAATCATATCCTCAGTTATACCAGAGGCTGCAATAAGGTCTCCAAATGCCCGGCTAGGACCTGCATTTTCAAACATAGAAGATAAAAAGTCACCATGGTCTATTATACATTTGCAGTTTCACAATGCAGCAGCATATGCTGTGTTAAAAGCTATTAAAAGTCCAAAATACTAACTGAAGAATGTACTCACAACGAGAGGGGGGAAGTAAAGAAAAGCTATCTTAAGTGCCAAGAGGATATATTAAGAAAAACTAAGATCCAAAAGAATAGGGTATAGTTAATATACAAAACTCGGGATTATCTCCTATTCTCATGTTGTGTTTTTCCAACATGTTAGATCCTCTTGAAGACAAATACAAATGGTAAAACCAATCAATTAAACAGGGGAAATGTCAGGAAACAAACATGGCAGAACTATGTACTTTCCATTTTTTGATAGAGAGAAAAATAACTAATTAATTTGAAAGTAAAATAAGCAACATGAGAAGTGAGAACTATATAAGCAGACTCCTCGAAGAACCACATGCTCACAGCTCCTCTAATAACTTGTTCTTTGAAGGTTTACTACCAATTGGAATCACCAGTATTGCCTTATTTGACATATTACCTCCAAAAAGAAAAATACATTGCACCAAGTTCATAAATGCTCACACAAACCAGAAATAAAATTATGACAATGAATAACCTGGGTGGCCACGGTACCAAATGTCTAGACCACAAATATCAAACAAAAACACAACTGAAAGATGCATCAATAAAACGATGGTAAATGGCACTTAAAATACCCTATTGTTTCACCATCTTTACACTTAAATACCCTAATTTGTATAAAATAGCACTTTAATACCCTAATTTGTAAAAATCTGGCATGTTAGTACCTTCTGTTAGTTACATGTTGGAATATTTCTAGGAATTTTCTCATGTGATTAGCACATACCATTTTTATAATTATATAGACCACATTTACTATAGTATTTACCACTACAACTACCATCCATCTTTTTATTAAATTTCTGTGGAGGGGTATTTTTGTCATAACAAGTTTTTTTAACATTGTTTACCATATTCTAACAGTGGACAACTTAAGGTATTTATGTGCTACTTTTTACAAGTTAAAATATTCTAGTGTAAAGGTGGCCAATGGACCATTTTCCTCACCAAATCACAATGGAATATTTAGTTGAAAATTGAATCCCCATTTTCTGGCTCATCATCTAATACAAGGAGCTAAACGAGAAAACATCTAATTTGAAGTGAATAAGAACTCCATCCTACGATGATGCATGCTATGTATACAACTGAAATAGATTGCTGAGGTTCACAGCCCTTCTTAGGACTCAATTTCTATGCTACTTTCTGTAGATTAGCTATTGTTAACAGCAGAATATATGAAAACTAGTGAAGAGAAGAGCTCAACAGTATCCACAGCGAGAAAAGCTTAAGCAAAATATGGAATTTTGAAGACTAAAATGGCTAAAGCTAGACACCAACCAATACTATCATGCCCAAGATTACAGCATCCTAAGATGAATCCAAAACAATTCACAATCCACTAAAATTCTTTAAAGAGCAACAGCTTTCCAGTTTCCTCAGTGCCACCTCAAGGTGAAGGAAACTTGCTATTTAAGATCTTATTTCACCAAATAATAGCTTAATTCTACCATAGAGATTCATGTTAATGCTGGACATCTCATCAACGTCCACAAATTCAATTACTCATTTTACATAGTAAATGATTGTTAATGGGCATGTTGGATTTAAGGAAGCATTCAGCATCACAGTTGAACTTGGAATGTGTTAAGAAACTAGATAGAATCAAGATTCAAAAACAAGTGGAGGATTCAAAGGGTAAGAGATTTTCACTTCCAGTCGGTTAACTACATATCAATACCGTGGGATTAAAGGCATCTAATAATACAAAAGGAGCATCATAAATTGGTGGTTAGCACCACAAAAATCTGTAAACAAAAATGTACAAGAAATAGTGAGAATAATGTTGAACATATGCTGAACAAGTGCGTGATAAGAAAGACAGGATGATGACTCCAGATTTGGTATGGTATACAACCAGCATGTAATCAATAAATCTATGATCTTCACTTTATATGTCAAAAGAAGTTTAAGTAGACTGGTCAAAGGAGACCCTAGTGATATCATTAATCTATCAAGAGAAAACCTTGAAGGTAAAAGATGTTGGTATGATCCCACACATTATTAAACTTCAAAAGCCAAAACTGGAAGAACAATTTTAGGTCTTGTTTGGCAACTCACCTACTAACTAGGATAAGGATCCAAGGGCTTAAATTGTGTTAGGCAAAAGCTTGTACAAGATTGGAGTACTTTTTTAGTTTAAAAAAAACCCTTAACTAGGTTATCTTTGGACCACCCCTTGGTTTAATCCTAACCCACTTAAAGCGTTAACCGGATTAGTGTGAAGTTGTCATATGTGCCCTTAATAACTGCATATTCAGCTTGAAAAACCAATGTTTCTGTCCTAAATTATGTCAAGGGAACAATGTATCATTGTTGAGTAACTAGAGGAGTAAAGAGGAGTAAACAGTGGTTAAGAGATGTACATAGCATTTGTGTGTAAAGTATGCAAACTCACAATAATACAACAAACAAAAAGCATACATGCGCGTGCGCACACCCCAAAAGAAAAAAAAAACACACACACACACAAAGCTGGAAAAGAGCAGATCTAAGGATGGGAAAGTTCACTTAGTTCACCGAGACAAGAAACATAGAGGATTTTATATAAGTTTTTAATTTCCAGTTACATTTGGGCAGTTAGGCTATGATGACACGCTCACCATTATGAATAACACATCATTGTTTTTTGTTTCTCCGAATCTAATGAATATGCTGCAATTCATTTGCCTCTCGAAATAATATAGTATTTACTATTAATTTCCAAGTATGCATGCAAAATTCTGCATTGGAGCATCAAAATTTTCTTCTACTGAAGTCCTCTCGTATTTCTAGTTAGGCAATGCTTCTAAGATGAGCAGTCTATTTATCCCCAAACTCCCCATAGTTTGTTGGTAAGAGTTGTTACCCCCCTTTAAAATTATGTCACTCTGGACTACCGGAAACTATTCCTTTTCTTTTCTTTTCCTTCTTTTTTTTGGGTACAAGAAACTATTTCATTACCTCATAACTCAGAATGATATTTACTTATTTAGTGGATTCAACTATAAAAACAACTCAACCACAAACCTCACAACCTTTTTATTACGTGGAGGTCACTCATGGCAAACTTTCTTTCAATTTGCTCTTTCCTGAAAAGAAAACAGGAACCAATTGGTTCCCTGATAACACTTTCGCTTCACTCTCCTATGTTACTCTTAATTAACATGGCAGCACATTAGATACTAATTTGATCGTAACAGTCTGACAACAAGAAAAATATTCGATTCCATTTATGCTTAAATGTGATAATCAGCGCTTGAAAGTATCACCCATCATTTTTCATCACTTATACCTACCTCTATTTCTCTTTAAGTATGGGATTCAACCAATTCTAGTCATCTTCTGTATTCACTCTCCTGTGTTATTCTAATTACCATGCAACTGTCTTAGAAGAGAACAATTAGATTTAGACATAACATTCTTTATCAACACCCACTCAAGCTCCAATCTGTACCGATGGACTTCTTCCTACGAAAAATTTACATCATCCAACACAGCAAGGATCATACTTGCATATACAACATGGGGAAAAAAAGAACAAACTGAAGTATAAATTCCAATTACCTTTCAGTGTAGCTAACAAATCCTGCTCTTTCCTCTCCAACTCCATCATCTCCTCGCTCTTCCCCTGTCCCTCCTCAGCCATTTCGAGCCCTTCAAACCCTACAGTCTCCGCATCCCCAATCCCAAACACGTCATCCTTCCCATCAGCATCACCACCCACACTCCACGGCTCAAAACCCTCTGCCGTCTCCCAATCGCCAACTCCCCTGTCCTTCGGCATCGTCTCCTTATCGATCCCCTCAAAGATGTCTCCTTTCGGTTCCTCCATCCACGGATCGCCTCCCTTCTTCACCTCAGACCCCTTCGCTCCAACCGGAGCCTCGATCTCCTCGCCGAAGACCGACTCGGATTCCGGCGGGAAAGTCCACGACCCGTCACCGTCGCCATTCCCTTTGGAGCTGAAGGGGCGGAGGGATCGCAGGAGGAGCGAGGGGTTAGGGTTTGGATCGAGGAGATAGAAGCGAGGGGAGGGGATGATGGGGGAATGGGGGGATGAGGAGGGAACTAGGGTTAGGGTTTTCAAGCGGGAAGCGAGAGATCGAGAGAAGAGGCGAGAGAGCATTCTTGGTTGAAGAAGAGGAGGAGCATAAGCAGGGTTTTATCGAGAATTAGGGTTTTTGCTGCTGCTACCATTTTTCGATTTGCGATGATTTTTAGCGTCAGCGTTCGTTGCTCACTGAGGGAAGGGGAATAAATGGGCCAGGCCTTTTTTAGCGGCTTATGCCCAGTTAAAATGAAAGGCGGCCGCTTAACTGGAACATTTTGAGATAATTATTAAAGTAAAATAATTTTTTATTAAAACGATATTTTAGCGGGATAAATAGAAATAATTTTTTAAAATAGAATATTTTAATAAAATAATATAAAAATATTTTTTTACAAATATGAACTACATATTATATAGTTTGAGGATATATACTATTTCTGTATTTCAAAGTTATTGCTATTGCGTTTCTTCTCGTACATATCTTGTGAATTTTTAGAGTTTACATTATCATACCTCCATTGTAGATATTAGAAAACATCAATATATAGATTCATTAATTCTTTGGTAATTATCGATCTACTTCAAACATATAGTTAGTGGTTGGATCATGGAGGTAACCAAATTTATTTTTCCAAAAGAATGAATAACAGCGGAAATCAATTACAGATGATTGGATTCGTGGCCTAAAAATATCTTTTGAGACCCTTTCTATCATTATATCATCTACTGAATTTGCGCAAGCATCCCAAAAAACATCCCATTCTCTTTTGTTTATCATTCAACCTAAAAACTTGCTCTTAATTAATTGTCACCCGTTTGTGACCCTTCGATGAGTTTTTTTTCGTTGTATTCTACAAGTTGCACAAGTTTTATTGTATACTTAACAGGTTGATCCACAAGGAAAAATAAGTTAGGTGAATCTTAGGATCATAGGGCCTAAAAAAGGTTTTGTTTGTGAAGGAATTTGTTTTGAACAAATAGACTTAAACAAGATTGCCTAAGCGAACTCCACTAGGTTTTCTAAACTAGACCTCTTATTTAATCTCTTTTATTTGTTCAAACCCTAAAAGCATAAGCTATGTTTCATTAGACTCTATAACCTATCAATCAGTTAATCCTAACAATTATACTTTTTATTACTAGGGGTTTACCCTATCTTTTTAAATTAATTAATCTAGACGTTTTGTTACTAAGGTATAATCTCTTAAGTATAGTTCATATCTAATTAAATTCTATAACCTATTAAACTATAATTAACCCTAGTTTTTATTAGTCTAAATTAATCAACTTCTTTTCTTATCCTAAAGAGGTATTTTTATTAATAAAGATTAGTTACCTAGCTTTGTTAACCTAAGCTTCTTAAAGGTGATTTGCTAGTCATTATTAATTAAAGAGAAAAGAATACTAAAGAAAAAAGGAAAAAAAGTAATAATAAGAAAATAAAAAAATGAAATACAGAAAGTAAAAAAATTACTAAATTGAAGAAACTAAAAAGAACAAGTTGAGCTTCAAAATAGAAATCATGAAGAAAAACTTTATTGAATCTTAGGAGTTGAATTGTGTAAAATACAATAACCCTAGGACCATATGTATACTATACAAGAATCTCTCATAACTATAGAATGAATATTGATCTCTAAGTAATGCTCACAACAATCGGGTTTAACTTAGCCTCCAATTAATTCGTTTTCTAATATAAACAAGAGTCTAAAAAGCTGTTCAATTTCAACTTTCTGCCAAAATAAAAAACCACTGATAAAATTTCTTAAAATTGCCAATCTATATGGATCTATCGCTTTGAGATACACAATCCTCATAAATAATATATTATATTCTGATTTCTTGATTGGGAGAAATTGTCTTTTCTTTGTGATTAAAAAACTGAATCCAAATTAATTTAAAAAACTGATAAAATTTCTTAAAGGTGATTTTATTATTTTTCTTAATTGCTATTTTATTCTTCTCTTGATTCCCTACTGTAGATTTGAAAGGGCTTGATTAATTTTTCTAGAATTTTACCTTTTTGGCTTCGATGTGCTTCTTTGAGCTTGTCTTGCCCCGTGTTCTAGAAGTACCTAATGAGCACGTGACTAGGCCAGACAGTATATATATATAATCGAGCCAAACATCATCTAAAAGTATATATTTAATCCTATAATAATGATTTGTACATATTTCACATTCACCATACAAAAAAAATCACAGAATCACACATAAAAGCAAATACAAGTTACGACATAAACAAATATTCAATATAAATACACAGTGAAAGTAAGATACTCAACAAACGTCGTCAAGTCTCATAGATAACCAATAGCATATAATATACCACTAGTCTTATATTAATGTCATAAACTGATATACATAAAAGCCAGGCCACATGGCCTCATAAGTTTGAAACAATCACTACAGTTATCAAGTATATTAGAGTTACTACATAGTAGCGGAAGATGAACATAAAAAAATAAGGTTTGTTAAAAAGGCTAAAATAGAACTAAATAAACGGAAAGACAAGCTGGTTGACAAAAACTCCATCTACGAAAGATCACTAGATTCTGATGTGCATACAAGCTAGGATGGAAGGTCCAAGTTCCCCACTGATGTGCAAATCAGCATGGTTAGAAAGCCGTCTAGGAAGTGATAAAATGAAAGATGATTTGTACACATGTAATATGTATCATGAATGCATGCTTGATTTAAGCATAAGAAAATCTGTATAACTATGTTATTTTACTTGCTTTCACGAAAGAACATGCATCTCGCAAATCTAGGACAGAACAAATAAGAATACATAATTAGGACAACATTCACATGGAGATAACAACAAGAGTGCACTGTTTGTGGGAAAATTGAAGAAGAAATGAGAATAAAATTCATATTAATCTCCCTAACTGACTTAGAAAAAGAATAAATACAATCTCACACTGTAATCTCTCTCTAACTGACTTAGAAAAAGAAATTATAATTTTTCTTATCAGTTTCCCGATTTACAAAAGAGGGAAGGAATCGACGGAGATCCTTCCCTTTGTTTAGAACTGGGTTCTTCTCGGTGGTGATGGGAGTTTGAATCTTGTATCCTATTGACGATCCGAGTATCTCGCTTCGTGGAACTTGGTCTATTCCTCTTGACGGGAAGAACTTGCGATGCAAGTTTCGAATTCTAACGAGTTTAAAACTCTGTAAAAGAGTTGATTTCGGAAAAGAAATTAATCTTTTTAAATTTAACCAAAATGGTTCACAAGCCAAGGCCGAAAGCTCCAAGAAAAGCCTTCATAAAAACCTCCACAAAAGCTAAGAAGATCAAGACTCCAAATGCCCCTCTTTACCAAGATCTTTTTCAGATCTCCAGATGATCCAAAGATGCCAAAAAGATCCAAAAATGCTCCCCCCCACAAGAGATCTTCCGAACTCAGATGGATTTCCAACTATTTATAGGGGTTTTAGGGGTGTAACTAACCCCTAAAACCACTCCTAAGTGGGATGTAATCTCCCTCAAATCGTGGGAAACGGTTTTAGAACCGTTTAGCTCGTGTTTGAATGAGTCAAACGCGAAATTCATGTTCTGGGCATGAACTCTGCGTCTTGAACTTGAGACGAGGAGTTGAGCTCCGCGTGTTGATCTGAGAACGCGATAGTGAACCCTGCATTCTATTCTTGGAACACAGAGGTGAGCTTTGCGTTTTGTTCTTGGAACGTGGCAACTAGCTCCGCGTTTTGAGTTGAAGAGACCATTGATTTGTAGTCTCTTTAGTTAGAGCATTGCAAAGATTATGATCTTCATCTCAGCTCCTTGGAATGTGAGGGTCGTCAACTGTAACTCCTGTTAATGATTGTGTAGGTCGTCGAATTAGAACTTTTATCGGTTGTTGTGAACATTGTTGAATTGTAACCTTCGTCGATCGTTATGAAGTTCTTCAATTTGTAACCTTCTGGAAGTCGTTGAATTGTAACCCCCATTATTAGTGCTTGATGGGGATCGACTATCCATAAGAATTTTTAGACATCCTACATGCACCTAGCTTCTAAAAAAGATAATATGTGCATCTAACTAACTAGTTTTTACTTAAACTTGCTTAGAGAAAGTTCTCACGAGATAATGTGTGTTTGGTGCACCCTATGAGAATGTTACTTGGATTCTTATTTGGTTTGTATAGATGAAACTTGCACTCGAACATAACCCCAGATTACACATTATCTATGAGATACCTTAAAGCATATCCCTCCCATTAATTAACCCATATGAACATTTTTCTTAATATATCATACACTAGGCCCGAATAACTCAATTTATAGAAAACATTCATCTCATGGGTGCCCTCTCTGACTAGAGTTTCAAAGCAATGAAACAATGCCCATCACATATCAAAACAAGTCATTACGACTTGATTCATGTGGATACTTGATCTCTTTATTGATTTATCTTCCTTGGATTATCATATTTTACACTTGATCAAATTTTTTATGGAGGAGAACCATGAGCCTCCACTCACAGTCGCAATGTATCCTAATCCAAAAACTTTCTTAATTTCAGAATACAGAATGTTATTGATTTAATGTCACGAGGGCACGCTCAATATCCAAGTATAATCAATCGTCAACATGATGTATATACCACATCATGGTGCCTAATTATGTATACCCTTGGGTCAAGTCTCATGATAACTTATAGAACAAATAAAGGTACTTACAGAACAAATAAAAGGTCTAAGGTATAACCTAGGCCATCATGCATAATATCAATGAATTCTAGATCAAGGCATAGAATAACATAGCATAGCAAGAACATATGATATTACTATGCAATAATATAGCACGACATGCCTTACTTGCATACTAAAACATGGATATATATATCATGGATTTAGAGAAACAAACATAATCATGGAACGATAGCCAAGTGACTATTACATCATCTACTTTATCTCAAGATGACAAGAACAATCTTAATAGCATAACTAATATATAATCCATGCAAGGAAACCAAAGAAGCATTACAGAAAAGCTCAAAGAAATCAAATTCTGAAAATTAAAACAATCTGTTTTTTGTGTTAAGCGCATGTGCTTGGAGGTTGGGCGCATACGCTCATTCAGATGCCATATCAACTAAGTTTTAACAGCAGATAAAGAAAAGTCAAAACAGAAACCATTTTCGAAAAACTCGCTTGAGCGCGTATGCTCATTGTTTGGGCACTAGAGCTCAAACATTATAAAATATTTTGTTCTTTGAATTTCACTGAGCACTGTAGGTCGTAAAATTTGATTTTGAATTTTTATTATTAAAATTGTATTACAAATCAATAAATCACTTTTTACACAAAAGCAAAGAGAATTGATTCGATCTCTCCTTATTTAACATGGGTTCTTTGGTAGCGATAGGATACCTCCCTCGATGCTCGTGTCGAGTTTGCTTCCCTTGGACGATTTGAACGAGATTGCAGGCAAGTTTTAGCACGTGGTAGAAACTTGAGATGAAGAGTTCGATCACTCGAGCTTGGAATCAAAGTCGAATGCTCAAGAGGCAAAATTCGGTTCTTTTATCTTGCAAAAGACCGGTTGCCAAAAGAATTCCAACAAGATGCCAAGAATGCGATCTCAAAGATGATCCAAAATCAAGATCAGTCCGAGAGTCCCCCCTTTCATGTAGCCAAAATATTGCTATTTATAGCTAAGGAGAGTCATGGCTAATCCCTTAAATTGTGGGAAGTGATCATTCTCACAATTATAGTTGAGGACGACCATAATCATTCCCTTAAATCGTGGGAAGTGACTATTCCCACAACTATACCTGAGGAGAACCATACCCAAATCCCTCAAATCGTGGGAAGTGGTTTTAACCGCTCAGGCGAGCTAGCAGGCGAGCTAGGTGAGCTTACAAGAGAGTTAAACACTCAAACAAGCTTGTAGGCGAGTTAGGCGAGCTTGCAAGCGAGTTAAACACTCAGGCGAGCTTGTAGGCGATCTTGCAAGCGATTTAAACGCTCAGACGAGCTTGCAGGCGAGCTGGGCGAACAAGTGAGGTTGACAGGCGAACCCTTTAAGCATTCACGCGAGCTTAGCTAACTTGCGAGCTAGTGAACTTGGCATTCAGGCAAGCTCAAATCTTTTTTAGGCGAAGTCCACTGCTTAGGCGAACTTCGCTTCGCCTGCGAAGTCAAGCATTCAGGCGATCTTGTCCTAGCTTATCTGATGCAGGTGAACAAGCAGAATGAGCTTTGTTCATGCGATCTTGAGCACGGTGGTGAAGTCCTGCAAGCGGACTTCTAAATTTTAGGATAAAGGTAATTTTTATTGTCTACAAGCACATGCATTCATCAGGTTGAGCGCATGCACTTGTGCTGAAAACTACAATTCCAAAATTATTTTTGATCAAATATTCACTCTATTCAAAATCAAATAAAAAATCAACTTCTACCCAAATTTTATACTGCCAAAAGGAAACTATTCTACCAATTTACAATTTAAAACATTGAGTATTTACCAATCAATCTTTAGAGTTCGAGGGCTTGCAATCCAATCCAAAAATGGGGACAACCCATTATCCAAACTACTCAATTCAATTCAAAAACATTAAAAACATGCAGAGATATCTAAATACACAAAAACCCATGAAAATACTTTAGTCTTAAAATAAAGACTCAATCTTACAAATATATAATCTATCCACTTACTAATTATGGATAAAGATACTGATATTTCCAAAAAAAATCACAAAGATCAAATATTTCTAATTTATACATCTAATGATCAACAAATGGATGCCCTATAATGGTCTCAAATGTTGACCTATTTTTGGGTTGCTTTAATTGTGGGATAGAAAATTCTCGACTAATGATTTTTTATCCTCTTAGATCTAATGACATGTAGAAAACAATGAACGGTTTGAATTGACAACATAGATGGGTAAAAGTGTATTTTTATAGGTAACTAAGTCAGTTACATTCAATGTGTATTGTAATCATAATATATATTTGAAAAAATGTATATGAGCTAACAGTCCATTTTACAAAATGGGCTACCAGCTAAATGCCATGTTAGACCCTCTACTAGTCACATCGGGACGAGGCTCATATGGCAATGAGTTGCCAGCTCATACCCAGTATTGTCATGTATATATTTGTGTGTGCGTGTGTGTGCATGCACGCGCGTGTGCAGGGGTGTGCACTCAGATATGTATGTGTGTGTGTGTGTGTGAGTGGGCGCGTGCACAGGTTATGCTTGGTACCAAGCATAAACTTGGTACTTGGTAATGATGTGACTCATTCCCATTCACTTATTTAATAGGGGACCACATTCACACGGTGCACATGGGTTGGATAATTAATGGGTGGTTATTTTTAAGTGGGGACCACTTAAATTAGTGTATGAAAATAAGTCACCTCACCACTAAGAACTAAGTAATACATACGTATGAAAATGATAAAATAAGATAGTGAGATGAGATTCTTATCGTGAGCTAGCTCATTCGGCTTCCCCCTATGGTGATCGGCACTGCACTCATCTTGATTTGCACTCGATATGATCTACATATAGAAAAATTTATATTGTTTGAAAATTTTTAATCATTATTTTAGCTATGGTAAAAATGAACGGCTATTAAGTTGTTTGAAAAATTAATATATCAAACTTGTTTGATTCACAGTCTAGAAGACTCTAAACTATGCAAAAATTTCATCGTATACATTTGGTGATGTTTCAAACAAAATGTATGGTCCTGATCATGAATTTGATGAGCAGATTAGTCTAGTTCATAATAAGTTGCAGCTCACCGGCTTACAATATCATTACTCATATATAGATAAGGAAAATTCATATCCATATTCACTAAAATCAAATAAGGATACAGATATACAATCTAATATTCATTAGATATAAAATAGATATGAGAAAATAAGGTAATATTAGAAAAATATAATTCATATGATACAAGGGAGTTCATTAATATATTTGTTATATCTGAAAAAATAAGATTAATTGATGATTAAAATTAACCTCAAACTCATTAATCTAAGGATGAAAACTAATGTAACTGTAGACTAATATATATTTAGATATCTGATACAAATACAAATATTTCCTTAGATATGGATATTTTTTGCATCCCTATAAACACCCCAAAATTTTTGGGTTTTGCGTGTTTACCTTTCAATTTGACATGTTCATGTTGGATTTAATTTAATTAAATCTATTTGTGGGCACATATGATTAATCTGTGTGTATTGCTATCCTTCAGGATAACCCACTAAAGTGATCAATTAATTTGGGTTAATGGGTATTTAAATAAATCATGGGGTTATATGTGCAGATACCAGGTTGTAATTGTAATTTAATAAGGGGCCAAATTACAAATGTATAACACCTATAAAAAAGGGGTTATGGTCCCTAATCTAGGTTTACACTCTCTAATTCTTCTCACCCCATCAAGAGAGAATTTCTAAAGTAAGAGAAACCGTAAGATTAGAAGATCCAAAACCCAACTCAAGTTCAATTCATTGATTCAGTTATAAGCTTCTGCTCTTAATGTTTAATCTCTATGATTTAATCACGTTTATATCTAACAATTCATTGCACGCCCCCTCAAATAGGGGTGTGCAACGGTCGGTTCGGTTCGGTTTTTACCAAATTTTGAACAACCGAACCGAACCGTCTATAATTCAAAATCGAACCGAACTGTTGCGAGTCGGTTCGGTGCGGTTCGGTTTGGTTTGTTCGGTTCTAACTTCATCAAACTTCTTATTAAACAATAAACGGTGTTAAAGAAAAAAAGATATCAACAAAGTAGGAGATTATGAAGCATTAAACACTGATATAATGATATTGTTTTCAACCCATAATGATTCAGAAAATGAGTTTAGGGTTTGAGTCTTTGACTCTTTGGGGACGGGTCGAGTAGGGTTTGAGATCAGAATGAGTAGTATTGTACTATATTCGGTCGGTTCGGGTCGGTTCGGGTTGAAAAGTTTTCAAACCGACCCGAACCGCCCTACTCATAAAACCGATTTTTATAGGTCGGTTCGGGTCGGTTTTTTCGGTTTGGACTGAACCATGCTCAGCCCTACCCTCAAATGTACAATCCACCTCTCACCAACTCATCATCACCCTCGTAAGTCACACCCAAGCATACCCACTCCTTTAAACTAATATAATGATACCTGATTTGGTAGAGAATGCCCCGTACAATTATTTAATAGAGAAACTAGCAACTGCGCAATATGATATATTTTTATCATAATTAAACGACTTGTTAGTACTCAAGCTTTAATTAAAGTTATACGAACAAGTTTAGCACAACCGAATCAAAATAGTATTATCTCATCTCACATAGAAAAGAGAACCGTTAAAACTTACCAAATATCCATGGGGATAAGAATACAAATCTTATCGGAACGAGTCTTCATGCGAGCTTGAGATGAGAAGACATATAGCTGAAATCTCTAAGGGGCTGTTTGTTTTGCTTCTTTTGCTCCTGATTCCCTGTCAAAACTGACAGGTTGCTGTCAGTTTTGGCAGCTTGTCAGTTTTGACATGGACTCAGGGGCAAAAGAAAACAACCGAACAGCCCCTAAACTACTCATTCATCGACTACAGAGCTGATCATATTCACAAGGTATTTCGATAAAATTTGTATTCCAAAATCCAAATAAATTACTCACAAAATTTGCCCAAAACACGTCAAAAGTCTACGTACTATGTACCAACAAAGACAAGCAGGGGACACAACCGATAACCCACCATAACTACTCACTGATCCACCCCATATGCGCTATGAGTACTGGGCAGCTTACACCAGCTAGCTAGTGACAGGATTCCAATGATCCGTAACCTCACAGGTCGGGTAACATGCAGCTCTCCGACAAAAATCCAGTCTTTTTGGATCTTGAGCGTTTTTGATTCGCTGCACGTACGTACGCAACTTGCCGTTAACTATAATCATCAACCCAACTAATCTCTCCCTTCACCGTATCCACCATGGTGCACAAATCAAGAATCTCATACACAAAATCAACATATACCTCAAGGAACAAAGAATTCAGGGTCATACATTTGACAGAACGAATTGAACCCGAACCGAATGAGGGTTGGTTAATTTCGCCTAGCGGTAGAAATCCGCTAAAATTTCACCAAGGATAAAAACCTAACCGAGGTGTCTAAGAGCATCTCCAACAGCTTTCTCATTTTTTATTTTTTTGGAGAATTTAGTTAGGTTTTTGGTCCAACAGATTTCCCATCTCATTCCCCAAAATAGGGATGGAGGAGAAAAAATAGGGAAGCTTCCCAAAATCTATAGGATTCTCCAAATTTTTAAAGAAAAAAAAGATTCTTCAAAATGAGAAAGCTGTTGAAGTTGGTGTAAAAATAATTTGAAGAATATAAAAAATTTTAGAAAAGCTGTTGGAGACGCCCTAAGGAGGTACATACGTGCAAAACAATTACACCTCTTGGACAGGGATCCAGAATCATGCAACGACCGAATTAATCGAACCCGAAGAATTAATAGAAACAAACAAATCGAGAAAAACCAACCAATTAGAAATTACAGAGAGCGATCAATACGCCATGGTGGCCGGACTCGAGAACTGGATGCTCCGCTGGGTCGGCACGGCGAGCATCGCCGTGTGATCCAAGAAGTCCTTGAGGTCCACCACGGTCTCCAGAACCCTCCTCAGCTCCTCCGCCTTGGCGAACCCAGCCGCCCCCACCGCCCTCGCCGCGTAAACGTAGAACGTCAGGCACCCTTTCCTGAACTTAAACCTCGCCATCTCGCACCCGTCCAGGCCCCGCACCAGCCTCCTGTTCACCTCCCCCAGCGTCAGCGTCGGCGGCCACGCGCGGTCCACCGCGGCCTTCATCGCGTCGGACTCGAACACGAAGATCAGCACCTTGGAGTTCTTCGTGCCCAGGCCCAGCGTGAGGGTGTGCCACGCGTGGTGGGCCAGGATGGTGAAGCTCGTGGGGATGTAGGCGGTCGTGGAGGAGAAGTGGCGGCCGCTGCCGTCGCCCCGGATCAACAAGCGCGTGAGCTCGAGAGGGGAGGAGCGGCGGACCGTGAAGGATTTCACGACGAACTGGCCGCCGAAGCGGATGCCTTTTACGCCGGAGCTCGGCTTGAACTGATCAGCATTGGAATCTGCAGGTTTCTTCTTCTTCTGATCGTTCTTGGCTTCCTTCTCTTTCCCTCCCATTGAAATGAGATCTCTAGCTAGCTCTAGCTGTAGAGGGCGATGCTGGCGGTGATTAGGACCCTGGGGCCTTTGAAGCTAGGGGATCAATGAATCATGGGGTGGTGTGGGGGTTGGCCCTTTTTGGGAGGAGGGGTGTTGGCGCTTTAAGAAGAGCAATCATTGTATTGGCTGTATTGGGTTCTTTGCATTTTTTTATGTTACCATTAGCAAGTA
>BQKN01066078.1:489959-502620 GCA_022839385.1 Asparagus kiusianus
AATAAACTTATAAAATCAAAAAGTAAACCTGACCAATTTGCAAGTCCCTGCAACTTGCAACACCAATTGACAAACACCTTGCTAATTTGCACACAAATCTTTAAATCAAGAGATTAACACCTCTCACAAACCGAGAGAACTTTTGAAGCAACAATATTGATTCCTATAAGCCTTGATTTGTAGTGTAGTGTAGTAGTGGCTTAGGAATGATTTTAACTTCTGTAAATTGCCTAAACAATAAGTATTTGAATGATGTTTAAAGGCAATTTCAGAAACTTTTCTTTTTCTCTAAATCTGAATATTTTTCACTTGAAAAAATGCACAAAGATCAAAGCTTATGGGTATGTAAGTCTCTGCATTTTTTCTGAACAAATAACCTATTTATAGCCCTTGAAAAGACAATTGTTTGAACTTTAAAAACGTTTAAAAACGGCTATAAACAGTCATATATTCAAACTTTAAATTCTGGAAAAATTGTATCTGTAGTCGACTACAAGATAAATTAGTCGACTACACTGAGTTTAAACAGACTCTGTGAATTTAGAAAATTTCTCAGTAGTCGACTATAAAGTTCATTAGTCGACTATACTGTAATTTAACAGAAACTTGGAAAATAAATTTTGCCTTCAGTAGTCGACTATAATGTCAATTAGTCGACTATACTGTAAAATAAAAGAAACTTATGTTTCTATCATATACTTGAGTAGTCGACTATTATTCATATTAGTCGACTATACTGTAAATTTACAGAAACATATATTTAAGACATATACATGATTAGTCGACTATTATTCTAATTAGTCGATTACTAAGGGTTAGAAAATGATTTGAATTAAATGTTTTGACACTTCATTTTTAACTATAACTCTAATGGTTAACATAGAGGATTTCTATAGTTAACCAACACACTAAGCCTGTGTTAGTGTGTTCTAATATTTATATGTGTATGTGTGAGTGATCAATGCTTGTACAATAATTCTAAGTAAAGAAAATGTAAAATACATTATCTCATATGTTCTTCATCTTCTTCACTTCATAATACCTTGAATCTCAACTTGCACTTGTTCATATTTTGATATTGAAAGCTGCATATAAGAGTTAGTGCATTTGTATAACACACATTATATAAATTGTTATCATCAAAATAATATCATGGAGATATGATAATCAACAAATTCTTCCTATCCCAAGGATCTGGCATGCACGGTTATCAGCCATGTACACCACACCACTATCCAGTTTCTCAAAATTAGAGAACCATTCCCTTCTAGGGCACACATGATAGGTCACACCACTATCCAACATCCACTCGGATTCCTCCGAATAGATACATGTAGGACTGATAGAAAGCGAATAAATAAAAGAGTCAAAAATATTACCATCCGATACGATGTTTGCTTCTGATGATGGTTGCTTCACTTTTCCCTTCTGCTTATTCTTCATCCATTCGTCGAGCTTTGGACAGTATTTCTTCCAATGACCAGTCTCCTTGCACCAAGCACACTGATCTTTTCCAATTGTAGGATGTCCTACTCTAGACTGTGACTTCCAATTCTTTCGGTTTGGACCCTTCTCTCTTGCGGCTAACGCCTCTGCTACCGACTCAGTTGAAGTCTCCTTATCTTTCTTCCGAAGCTGATAATTCACCAATGCGGCAGTGACCTCACTATACGAAAGAGATGCATTCCCATTAATCAGAGTAAGGAAGAAGGTCTCATATTCTTCATCGGGTAAGGAACTCAACAACAGCAACGCTTTGTCCTCATCTTCAATCATGACATCCACATTCACCAAATCCACAAGAAGCTTTGTGTATGTGTTCATGTGATCTCTAATTGAGGTTCCCTTCTTCAACTGGAAACGATAAAGTCGCATCTTCAAATGCAAGCGGTTCTCAACACTCTTTGTCAGATACTTGCTTTCAAGAATCTCCTAAATCTTCTTTGCAGAAGTCTCATTCATCACATCATATTTTTAAATCTTGAGTCAAATAAGACCTAATCACACCACACGCTGTTCGATTCATCTTCTTCCAAACATTCTCTTCAATATCATCTGGCTTACCATCTAACTCCAATGTATCCTCTAAATTCTGCGCGTTCAACGCATCCAAAACCTCACATCTCCATAATCCAAAATTGTCTGTGTCATTAAACTTATCCACATCTATCTTCATAGAGTGGATATTCAAACTTTGAATGGTCTCCGTGCCAGAAGCACCACCCTCGACACCCGAAGCACCTTCTTTCCCCGACATCTTTTTCAACGCATCAACGAATGAAGAATAGATCCAAACTGAAAAGATAGAGTCTTTACCAAAAGATCTCACCTTTATCACCAAATGAAGCCCTAGACGATCCTCCAAATTGATCTACTCCTCCAAATAAACCCTATATCTGGAACCTGGGCTCTGATACCACTTGTTGTGCGCGACAGAAATTTCGGTAGAGTTTCATGTCTCACTAAAAAAATAAGAATCTGAAGCGAATATTTCAACAATGTGAGATATCGGCTCTTGCTCTTATCAGTTTTAGGATTGACTTATCGAGGGATCCTAAAAATTATTACAATAGCCACAAACAGCAAATCACACAAGTTTTACGTGGTTTGACAAACTGCCTACGTCCACGGTGTAGGCGTATAAAACTACCTATAGGTCCCTTAACACAGCTCGACGACGTCAAACCAACCATCGGGCAACGTATCCAAACACGATCGTTAGTCCACAACACTGAAGCCAAGTGATACGCGACGAAGCGGATTAACGAGGCTACGAGGCTAACGAACCGCACGCAAACAACGGAATAAATCCACTCGCGTGCGGAATCAATCTAACGGGTTGAGGAATCAACGAGTCATCCAACCAAGAGCGGACTCGAACGAATCAAGATCGAATCAAGATCAGTTTCGGACTCGAACTCAGAAGTGAATTTACTGCCAAATCAGGATCCGGATTTACTGCCAAATCAGGTCAACAAATCAAGTCCGAATAAATCAACCACAGAACCGAAAAACGGACACAACGGTAAAACGACAAACACCTGGAGGACTCGGTCAAAACTGAGCCGCTCAGGTGGCTCACCGAGCCACCAAGGTGGCTCGGTGGCTGAGCCACCAAGTGGTGGCTCGGCGGCCACCAAGGTGGCTCGGCCACCACCGAGCCACCACATGGTGGCTCGGTGGCCGAGCCACCTATAGGTGGCTCGGCGGCCACCAAGGTGGCTCGGCCACCACCGAGCCACCAAAAGGTAGCTCGGTGGCCGAGCCACCTTGAGGTGGCTCGGTGGCCGAGCCACCTCATGGTGGCTAGGTGGTTCGGCCACCTGTGCCCGGGCACAGTGACGAGTGCCTATAAATAGGAGGGGTTGGCTTATTTTTCAAGGGTTAGAAATTTTGAGGAGGCGAAGCTCTGCTGGATTCAAGGCTCAGATCTAAAAAAGATTGAAGCTTTGGGACTTTGAGGACTTGCTCTTCCAGATCCGGTGCTCGGCGATCGTTAACGCCAAATAAGGCAAGAGTTCGAGAGGGACCGGATCTCAGATCTACGCAGTCATCCTCCGGATCAAAGCTTGGTCTTTGATCACGAGAATCGGACAATTATTTCCTTGGTGAACTAATCCCCCCCGGCTATTATTTCCTTGGCGAAATAATACCCGTCATACTGTGTAGATCCGACCGGATCTAGATCGCGCGGTGGTCCACGGATAAACCCCGGCGCAGGCGAAGAACCCACGCAAGCGAGTGACCGCAAAACAGGAGCTCGTGATTTGTTCGACAAACAAGGAAAAAGTTGTAATTTTTATTTCTTTTTTTATTTGATTTCGTTGTAACCGGATCTTATAAAAAGACCGGATCTTTGTAATCGATAAACTATTACTAAGAGTACGATGGAATCAATGAAGAAAGCAACAATTTTTCCCGCGAACAACGGGGTAAGGAGGGGTGAGATCTACTATTAGAGAGGAGAGAATACAACTAGGGTTTACAATCACTCAATCTAAACCCTCACACAAATATCTCTCTCAAAAGCACAAAAGGACTGTTTGCACGAAGCCAAAGAAAGCCGCTGATTTTTTCTCTGCACCTCTGTGAATTTCCTCCCTCTCCCTTTGCACGCCACCCTAAAGAGCGCTGCACGCCACCCTAAAGAGCGCTGCCGTTTTCCCACTCAATCTTGCACACAGCCGCTTCTATTTTCCGCCCCTGCTCTCGCTTGCACACAAACCTAGGGCGCGGAGAATGTTCCTATTTATAGCAGAAATAAGGATGCGGTTGTACATCACGCGAAAAATTCCAGGCCCACATTCGCTGTTCACGGTTTTCACGCTCGTCACATGGATGAGCCCCACGTCACAAGCAGCCTTTCACGCGGTTCATGACCCTTCCGGTCTCGTGGTCCCCACATGCTTTATTTCCTCACATTGAGAACTATGAAATTTGAATTTGTGAATATTGGCCTTCGCAGGGCTCAGGTCTATAATGAATTCTATCAAATTATTATTGGATAGATAGCCTCTGTAAAAGTGAATTTGCTCAAGAAACTTGCACGCTCATGTGATTAAGTAAATTAAAGACTAAATAATATTTTGCATTTATATTTCAAGAGTTGATGCATACGCAAGAACAAGATCGGTGTCAGAAAGATGAAATCGTCAGCTACAAAATAAGTTTCACAAGTCAGAAAGTTTGCGTGCTACGAAAAACAATTCAATAGGAATCTGAGTCAGAGGTGCTCATATTGATTCCAGGATAACTAAACAGACAGTAAAAGGGGAATTATGAATAAAATTCAATCTATTTGTTTGAATCAAAATATAAAGATGCATGAAAACTTAACCTAGAGAAAGAAATCAGTTCAGAAAAACTAAAGTTTACGTGTGGTAAATTGCACGAATCAAAATATAAAGATGCATGAAAGCTTAACCTAGAGAAAGAAATCAGTTCAGAAGAACTAAAGTTTACGTGTGGTAAATTGCACGAAACGTTTTAGCCCAGTAGAAAAATTCCTTGTCTTCATTCACATCATAGGTCTTAAAACTCTTGTCCTTGACATCATAAGAGTGCAATCTTTTGCTGCTCCATCAGAAAAATCCTATCCTACATCGTGAAGAACTGCATTATGAAGAAGAAGGGAAATGGAGGGAAATGATTATTGGGATCAGGTCCAAAATTGACATTATAGAGGCAATTCCAACTGATGCAGCCTTCTGAATAATTCAACATTGATATATCGATTATCAATAATACACCAGCGTGTTGGTGTTGACGAACCACAAAACTTCTCAACACCACTTTAGGGTCTTGTTCTTAATGACAAAAAGATAAAAAAATAATCATACAAATAATGGACACAAGGATTTACGTGGAAAACCCAAACGGGGAAAACCACGGGTTGAGCTTGGAGCTCGGAGGATACTTCACTATAATGGAATCAACAAATGGGTACAAGGCACACACGGCATACCCGGCAACGCCGACTTCTACACAGCCCTCACACACCCTTCTTCTTTCTTAACTCAACACTAGAGATCTCTACAATACAAGAGACTTTCATTCACTCTAACTCTCTATACTTTCAAGAGAACAAATGGAAAACTTGGGTGATTTTGGATGATCTCTCCATAATGAGAGGATGCCTATTTATAGGCCTTGATGAACCTTTTCATCTTCCAAAATGTTTGAGAACACAGAAATCTGCCCAGATTCGAGTAGGGTACTTTGATTGACCATAACTCCCTCAATATTGCTTTGTTTCCTATGATTCAAAGCTTGGAGTAAACTATACATGCACCTCTACAACTTTCATGTAGATTTCCGTGATTCAAAGCTTGGAGTAAACTATACATGAACCTCTACAACTTTCATGTAGATTTCCGAGCCAAATAATGACTTCATCATGCCCGAAAAGACCATGCAAATTTGTATCTACATACAGAAAAACTACAACAATAAATGAGTTGGAAATTGAGCCAACTCCAACAATCTCCATCTTGGCGAGATATCCAACGCCACTTGAAATTGTCAGCTGTATCTTCGGAGCATTAGTCTTCTGAATCACGAACACTTATCACCGGAACATGGATCTTCGGAATCTAAGAAGTTAGACTCCGAAACTTCAGAGCAAGTCCTGTTCTGGCTTCAACTGCTTCACCTTGATGAACTTTAATTCATCTCCCCGCACCTCTGGTGACTAGGTGCACTCATGAGCTAACATGTTATCAGATTTAGCAGACTCAAGCAATGCTTGAACTTCTCCACCGTAACTGGTTTAGTGAGAAAATCTACTGCATTCTCGTTAGTATGAACTTTCTTCACATCGACCTCTCCATTCATGAGCCAATCACGAATCCGATGATAGCATACTTCAATATGTTTTTTCCTTGCATGAAATACCTAATTCTTTGCCAAAAAAATAACACTTTGACTGTCACATTGAATTTTCACAGAGTTTTGATTTAGACCCAAATCACTTGCTAAGCCCTTGAGTCATATGGCTTCCTTTGCAGTTTCTGTTAATGTCATGTACTCGGCTTTTGTGGTAGACAAGGCACTGATGGATTATAGCATGGATCTCCAAGATATGGGTCCTCCACCGCAAGTAAAAACGTATCTTGTTGTGGATCTTCTCTTGTCTAAATCTCCTGTATAATCAAAATCGACGAAACCAGTGATGTACGCCTCTTCATGTTGTCTTTCAAACATAATCCCCTTGTTTCTGGTGCCCTTCAGGTATCTGAGAATCCATTTGATAGCTTGCCAATGATCTTTACCTGGATTTTATATGTATTTTGACACCATGCTCAAAGCTTGAGGAGATCTGACCTTGTGCATACCATTGCGTACATTAACCATCCGACTTCGCTTGCATACGGAATCTTCTTCATTTCTTCAGATTCAACTTCTGTAGATGGTATCTGCTTTGTACTTAAGTTGAAGTGAGTAGCCAATGGAGTGGACACAGGCTTGGAATTGATCATGTTGAATCTTTCAAGTAGGACTGGGCATATTCGGTTCGGTTCGGTTTTAAGCCCAATCCGCATCCAATCCGAATTTTTTAGATTCTCAAAACTCTCATCCAGATCCAGATTTTTTCCCCTTCATCCGAATATTTGGTCCAACCGAAATTCGGTTCGGTTCGGTTCGGTTTCGGTTTTGAATTTGCAAAGAGTTCTATTCAAAGACTTCTGTTGTGAATTTGCAAGCTGGGAATTGTCCTCATGATGAGGTTCCTGAGCTCGCCAACAAAGCTTTATTAGACTGGTTATCATCTTTAGAATAAAGTTTTGAGTTGATATAATTACACAGAGAACTGATGTTTTAAAGATGTTGTTCATATAATACAGCATCAGCATGCTTATCTCTTGTAAGTATCATGTACATAACACATTTTGTGATTGATTTGAATCTTATGTAATTCTCAAGATCTTTTCTGTGAAATTTTTTAACTAAAGTTTAAGTTTATTTAATTACATGGGGGAGTGATGTTTTGTATGATATTGTTCATATAATGTAGCATATGCATTTTTTGTAAGTGCATCATGTGCATAACAAATTTTCTGGATTGATTTGAATCTTTACTTAGTTCTCAAGGATATTTTTATGTGATATTATTGTACTCATTGTTTGAAACTGCTCCTTGTGTCGTTTGAATCTATTGGATGATAACAGGAAGTTTTGAGGTATAAGTTTAGTCTCTAAACCGTCCAACAGAATTCGGGTCGGTTTTTTTTAGGCGGTTCAAGGGTTCAAACCGGATCCAAACCGATTTAATTCGGTTCGGGCGGTTTAAAGACTCCTTCTCATCCATTTAATTCGGTTCGGTTAACCGATCCATTTTTTCGGGTGGTTTTTTTGGTTGAACCGGTTTTTTTCGGTTTTTCCCACCCCTACTTTCAAGGACCTTTTCAATGTACTTGCTTTGAAACAAATACAGTCTCTCATTATCCCGGTCTCTTTTAATCTCCATTCCGAGAATCTTCTTAGCAACACTAAGATCTTTCATGTCAAATTCCAGACTCAGCATTCCTTTGGGTTCATTTATTTTTGACATATCTTGACATGCAATCAACATGTCATTCACATATAGCATTAAAATAATCATGTGCCCATCATCAAATGTGTGTGAGTAAACACAATAATCATACTCACCTCTCTTATAACTAATTCAGAGCATGAAGGAGTCGAAGAGTTTGTACCATTGTCTTGAGGATTGCTTGAGACCATACAAAGACTTCTTTAATCTGCACACAAAGTCTTCTTTTCCTTCTTCCACAAAACCTTATGGCTGAGCCATATAGATGGTTTCCTACAAATCTCCATGAAGAAAGTTGTCTTCACGTCGAGTTGTTCTAGTTGCATGTCATGATGTGCTACAAGAGATAGCAACACCCGAATGTATGTATGCTTGACCACTGGAGAGAAATTTTCATCATAATCTACTCCTTCCTTTTGCGAGAACCCCTTCACAACTAACCTTGCTTTGTAAGTAGGAGCCTCTGCTTCATTTATGCTTTCTTTCTTCTGATAAACCCACTTGGATCCGATGATCTTTCGATCTTGCGATTTCGGAACTAACTCCCAAACATAGTTCTTATGGAGAGATTTCATCCCCTCCGACATAGCACATATCCATTCTTGTCGCTCATTATTTTCCATGGCTTATTTGAAAGTAGAAGGATCTTCTCCGCTAGCTAAGAGTGCATAGCAGGCTTCATCTTCCCATCCGAATCGTTGAGGAGGCTTGATGACTCTTCTCTGTCTTGATTGTGCTATGCTTGTAGGTTCTGCATGAACCTCTTCGGCTTGTTGATGTTCGTCGTGTTGCTCCACCTCAGCTTGACTTTCTGGAATATAATCTTCCGTTGACAAAGGAATTTCAGTACGACAACGATCCTCATCTTTGTCAATAGCTTCAGCTCCAAGTCTTTCATCAAACACGACATCTCTACTCAGCACTTTCTTCTTATTTTTCGGATCCCATAACTTGTAACCTTTCACTCCCTTCTCAAAACCGAGAAAAATACACTCGAGTGACTTTGGCTTCAACTTGTTCCGTTCATCACTCGGAATATGAACATACGCCTTGCATCCGAAAACCTTCAGAGTAGAATAGTCAACTTCTTTGTCTGACCATACTTCTTCGGCATATTTGAAGTTCAACAGCTTAGATGGTGACCGATTAACCAAGTAGGCAGCATGGTTAACAGATTCAGCCCAGAAAGACTCGGCAATCCTGCATGAAGTCTCATGCATCTTTCTTTCTTCATGAGAGTCCGGTTCATCCTTTCCGCTGCGCCATTTTGTTGTGGAGTTTTCTTCACGGTAAAGTGTCGTGTAATGCTTTCTTACTTGCAAAATGCTAGGAATCACCCATCAAGATGTTCACCTCCATTGTCACTTCGCAAATACTTGATCTTTCGTCCAGTTTGGTTCTCTACTTCCGCCTTCCATTCTTGAACTTCTCAAAGACCTCAGATTTCTCCTGCATGAAGTAGACCCAATTTTTTTGTGAATAGTCATTCATGAAGGTGACAAAATAGTGAGCACCACCATGAGATTTTGTAGGTGCCGGCCCATATACATCGGAGTGAATATAGTTGAGAATCACCTTTGCACGATTCTCCTTATTTGTAGGCTTAAATGAGACCTTGCATTGCTTTCCAAGTACGCAATACTTGTAGAAATCCAACTTGTAAGTCTTCATGTTCTTCAACAGCTTCCTCTTGTGCAGTTCCTCCATATCCCACTCACTCATATGGCTAAGACGAAGATGTCATAGATGAGCCGAGTCTTCAGAGTCAATCTTGGAGTTCTCTTTGGAAGTTGTGGATACATCTACTTCACCTAAGACAGTATCTCCTAGAAGCTTGTACAAGTTGTTAGGAAGCTTCTCTCCTCACATGATCACCATCGAGCCCTTACAAATCTTGATCTTGCCTCCGCCTGAGGAGTAGGTGAGGCCGCTTGCATCTAGAGTGCCCAAAGAAATTAGGTTTTTCTTGAGTGCAGGAACATGTCGCACGTTGCTAAAAGTGCGAATGATGTCATCATACATCTTCACCTTCACTGTACCAATGCTGATGACCTTGCACGTGACATTGTTCCTCATGAGGACTTCACCTCCATCCTTCTTTTCATATGTGTTGAACCAAAACCTATTTGCACACATATGGAAAGAGCAATCTGAATCAAGAATTCAAGAATTAGAAATGGTTTTACCCGACGAAACCGAAAGAAGCTCGACACTGTTCTCCGTGGCAACTCCTGTCATAGCGGTGATTTCAGATTTCTTCCCATCTTTCTGATATGCCTTGAACTTTTTGTAGTTCTTCTTGAATGGTCTTTCTTATGGCAGCAGTAGCTGTGGCTCTTTGATTTAGATCTCCCGCGATTGTCCAACTTGGCACCTTTCTCCTTGGATCGACCCCGATCGTTCAACCCCTTGACGAGTAGGCCTCATTTTTTAAGTCAGCTCCCATGCTCTTGTTTATTTTGACATGAGAGATGATGTCTTGAACAACCTCTTCAAACCGAAGAGTCTCCTTGCCAAACATGAGTGTGGTCCGAAAATGTTTGAATGACGACGACAAGGATCGTAGCAATAGCAAAGTTTTATCCTCTTCTTCAAACTTGACCTCCACTCGCAACAAATCCGTTATGCAACGGTTAAACACATTAAGATGCTCCATAATATTATCTCCATCTTTCATACAAAGATTAAACAATCCATCTTTGAAGAATAGCTTGTTAGAGAGAGTCTTTCATATGTAGAGATTCTCTAACTTCTCCCATGTGCCCTTGGAGGTAGTCTCCTCCATCACGTTATAGATGACTTCGTCGGATAAGTGCAGCTCAATCGAACTCATCGCCTTGAGGTCTGTTTCAAGCCTCCATAGACATCGTCTCTGGTTTGTGCTCCCCCATAATGCACATGTGTAGATCTTGCTGAATCAAGATATTCTTCATCTTGCGCTGCCATAGTGTGAAATTACTTCGCCCATCAAATGGCTTCAACTCAACCTTCACACCGCTGATTATCGACTTGTCTTCAGCCATTAAGAACACCACAACCTCGCTCTAATACCACTTGTTGGTGTTGACGAACCGCAAAACTTCTCAATATCACTTCAGGGTCTTGTTCTTAATGACAAAAAAATAAAAGATAATCACACAAAGAATGGACACAATGATTTACGTAGAAAACCCAAACGGGAAAACCATGGGTTGAGCTCAGAGCTCGGAGGATAGTTCACTATAATGGAATCATCAAATGGATACAAGACACACACGGCACACCCGATAACGCTGACTTGCACACAACCCTCACACACGCTCCTTCTATATTAACTCAACACTAGATATCTCTACAGCACATGAGACACTCCTTCACTCTAACTCTCTATACTTTCAAGAGAACAAGTGGAAAACTTGGATTACAACTCCACAATGAGAGCATGCCAATTTATAGGCCTTGATGAACATTCTAGTCCACATTTTCATCTTTCAAGATGCTTGGGAATACACAAATCTGTTCAGATTCGGATAGGGTACTTTGACTAACCATACCTCCATCAATACTGCTCCGATTCCTGTGATTCAAAGCTTGGGGTAAACTATGCATGTACCTCTACAACTTTCATGTAGAGTTCTGAGACAAATAATGACTGCATCATGCCCGAAAAGACCATGCAAAATTTTATCTGCATGAAAAAATTACAGCTATAATTGAGTTGGAAATTGAGCCAACTCCAACATATCATCCTCCTCAAAAATCCCACGTCGACAGCTATCACTTTGTTGATGAATATAGATATCGAAAGTATCTGAATTACCCCAGCTTCTCTCGAGAGCTTTACCTTCGTGGCATTGGCTCTGATGGATACGCTTATTTGAAAACCATGAAGGTGCCTAAGTTCTATGAAGCCATGCTTCCTCCTTCTCTCGGTTTGGTCTGCCTTCGCGGTATTTGGAATAGAAGTGTCGCAGTCTTCAATCTTACCACTGAAAGAATTATCATGAGAAACTTTTGGTAATATGTTGCTCTATAATACATTTGGGGTTTGGATATGATTGCCAAAGTGTATAAAACATAAAGTCGTCCAGACGGCACATGATTTGACTAATGGTACTTAATTTGAGATCATGTTATGTTTGAACAGTGACACGCCCTAGATCACCTTGGAGGGCAACAGACATGTTTCTTTGTTGCGAGCACTTAATTAGCGGGGCTTTACTTGAGGCGCGCTCTAGATCATTTTGGAGGGCAATAAACATAGCTCTTGATGGCAAAGAGTGCAAGCAGGCATCGGGTTGAATCGCAACGGAGACTTGGATTTGTGCAGTTGGCCTCCACTGGCGCGTCATTGCTAATGGACATATCCTATTTTGACTTATTCGGGACGTCGCGTATGTTGGGATCCCATGTACAGGCTAGAGAACTCGAGCCTCGTGCACATGGTACTTTTTTTTTTCCTTTCCTTTATGCGTAATGCAAGATAGAATTTTGCTGATGGTTAATCGAAAAAAATATTCATATGATTTCAAGGAAAAGAGTTTTAAGATCTGTGGAGTAGGGAATGGAAACAAGATACTCAGCTACTGGTTTGAAAGAAATTGCACATTTGTTCATGCCGAAACTTTGGTTTCTCTGAATCGATGTCAC
>BQKN01066079.1:0-15241 GCA_022839385.1 Asparagus kiusianus
TCAATGGTAGATGTACCTGGATTCGCTGAATCGGGTCCTACATTGATAGTCTCCCTAACGACGACAGCTTCTGCAGGCTTTTCTACCTGGTGTGGTAAGTCAGGCTCACCAGAAAATACAAAATCATGAGGAGCAGGATCGAGGCTCATCTCGTCATCCTCACGTTCTCCTATATAGAGACTAAAAAGCATGAGCCCGAAGTTCTGAATGATCAAGAGGATGGTCTATAGGGTAGATGTTACCTCCGTCGCTAGCGGGATCATCACCAGTCAAATCCATCTCAGATGCTCGTGGATCTGCACGCGGCTTGTGGGCTACTCTCTTTCGCCTAGCAGCTGGGACAACAATCGGAGGTCTCGCCTGAGTAAAAGGACAGAATTCTTCTTCCTTATCAGCCACTGTCCCTGAAATATCAAACAGTTGTCAAGATTAACAACTTTGGAAGACAGAGGGAAAAGATAGGTGATTAACCTCGCTCAAAATATTCCTCGTAATCTTCAGGATCTCCGCCTGAGGCCTCTTCAGCAGAATTGAAGGTTTTTTTTCCTTCTTCATCGATTCGATGAGTCTTGCACCGCGTCCTCTGTGACCGAGCATCTTCCCGAATCACACGAGAATCAGCCTGAGAAGCCTCCTCAGCCACTAACTCTGCAACCGGCTTCACGGGGATGGGTTTGTTAGCTGCTAACAACCACCTGCAGCTTAAGAATGTGAGCTTTAGCTGACGCTCAGCACTCGGGAGACTGAACTTAGCACCAGTGTAGCCCGTCACGGTCCACAGCCATGCCCGAAGACCGTCCACCAAACCGCCATGGGTCCAAAGCTGCTGACACGGGTTCCCGACATAAAGCTGATCATAGCCAAACTGGTGAACGAATCGGTAGGGTAAATATGGCTCTATGAAACACTGATTCCTCACCCGGAAGGTCAGATAACCCGGCCTAATGTTCATTAGCCAATTAAAGCAGCCGATATCTAAATAAGTTCGATTCCCCCTTGGCCTCTCCTCATCAGTTAAACACTCGCCATATTGGCTGAAGAAATGCGGGAAGCAAGTGGAAAATACCCAACACTTGTGGACCTGTAGCTGCTTCCTAACTTCAAGGAATCCTCACCCCTCCCACCTGCCATTCTCAAACAACTGTAGTAGGGGAACAGAGCGGTCTGTGGTGTTAGGTACCGACATCATATCAGAACGATGAAGGACGAACCAAGCCATCAAATAAGTGTATGGAAGCTCCACCTTAATAAGAGGAATCCGAGCCGACGGTACACCTTCTTTCTGTGTGAAAGCACTAGAAATCTGTCGAAGCCCTCGATGAATGTTAGCTACCATCACCGGAAGAAGCGAAAGTTCCTTTTTGTAGGCAAGCTGAATCGCCGGGTAGAGCACTTCCAATGAAAAAATGTCACTGGACTGATACGGGACCACGCATTTCTTTAACCAGATAGCGAGGTAACCGGCAAGAAGGGTCATCGGCTGAATCGATGTGGTCGCATGCCATAAGAATGATTTAAACTTGGTCCCTGCAGGAAAGTCACTCTCGGGACTGCTAATTGTATAGGAGTGAGCGTCAATCTTCTTCAGCAGACCATTAACCTCTGAAGGAGTAAGCGTTGTCAGCTCACAAATAGCCTCGCCAGAATTGCTCTCTAGATTTCTGAACAAGTAACACGCGAACTGCTTCAGGCTCACCTGTGACTTAGTCCTCTTCGCTAAAGGCTCAGACTGCGCCAAAGCAATATGGTAGTGACATGTGAGATCCCATAAAGTCTTATAGCGGTTGGGCATGCGGTCCTTCAGCTGACTCAACTCATGGTTGGAGGGAAAGTACTCCTGATATAGCATCTGGCCCATGGGCAAACCAGAAATCTTGTGCATCTCATGGAGAGCTAAGCCCAACTCTCCGTGCCTAGTCAGGAAAGTGTTCGAATCCGGGTTATAGAGCTCGTACAAAGCGAAGAAATGTTTAGCGCTGACGGGTAGACCATACATGGTGGAACGAATAGCTGCATATAGACCACAAGCGTGCAACTCCTCGCTCCATCGGCTTAAGACGTAGTTCGTTATACGAGCCCACCAAAGCCTGTCTGAAGAATGGACCCAGCCATAGAATCTGGGCGCAACGCAGGCATCTCCCGTCCTAAGTCGGCGAGACGATTCTTTAAAGTAGAAGCGGAAGCAAGAAACTCGTTACGCGGCGGTGTATCCAGCCCCAATACTCCAAGACGCAATCCAACGATATGACTCCTGCTCGAACCAGGAGCTGCCTGATGAGTAATATAGCCACAGTGAACGCTCTCATGCTCTTCCATCAAACGTCATGACATCTCCCGTGTCACGGCCTGACACCTGAGCTCAGTCAATGAGCGGTGACGAGAAATCTTAGGCAAATATAGAAAACCCTCGTCATCTTTATGAAGCCACTGCTCGGCATCAATAAACACTACATCAGGATCTTCAACAGAGTCACCGAATAAAAAGTCAGTCTTCCTGAGAGGCTGAACAGAGCTGGTATCCTTCACGAAAGGCGCATCAGTAATCAACTGTCGAAGAACTCGATGTCCACCTTCCTTCATCACTTGGGCAACCTCTGTCAATGTGCCCGAAGCAAACTGAGGAGTAAGTGGAATAGGTGAAAAATCATCGGAGGTCGAATAATACTCGTCACGACGCCCGTCCACTGCATGAGATGAGAATGCTCCAGAGGGATATTCCACTGAAAACAAGCAATTAAGTGTTTGTTAGTCTCAGTTATAAAAGGAAGTTGAACTCATCTTACGAATGGGTAAGATAGAGTTACTGCCTTATAAAGGGTGAGACGATTTGGCCACATTATGCATTCATAAGATAGGGTATATCAACAATATATCCCTGCCTTATAAGGCACAATGCAGCGTCAAAGCGCCCCCTTTATTTACTTTGAGATATGGTTTTGACCAAGCAAAACCTATCTTTTAAAGCGTCAATCCTCACCAAGGACAATCAAGGCTCTTCCCAATTGTCTCACCAAGGAGAACAAAACGAGGATAAAGGATTAATCTACAAATTTTGAAATACGCCAAAAAGAGCTCACCAGTGTACGAGGGAAGCACGCCATCAGCCGACGTAGTAGGGGATTGACCTCTCGGGATATGCGACATGGTGATCTGCAAAATAAATCAGGGGATCAGATACAGAAAAAATTTCAGTTAGGGTGACAAACCCTAACCCTAAAATTTTACCCCCTCTTTATTGCAATTAAACCCCTCAGATCTCCAAATTCTACCCCCTGAAATATGAGCTCGAGGCATCAAATCACAACCCTAACCCTCATATACAATCCCACAAATTCATATACTGAATTAAATATGAACTACGCCAAAATTATGAAAGATTTACCTGAGGAAAAGCTCGAGAATCCAACAAAAATCAGATCTTGAAGGAGGCTCGAACCACGTGCTCGAGGGGCCTGAGAGAAAATTTTATATGGAGATTTTGAGGGATTTCCCAGTCTAAGATCAAAAGGGAAGATAGATCTAAGACAAATTTGAAGGTTTGAAGGAGAAAGGATGCACAAGGGAAGAGAAAACTCCAAAAAGGTGGAGAAGGAGGGGCCGGCCCTAAAGAGAGGAAAAGAAGTTTTTATAGTGTTGAACCAGCCTTGAACCGGACCAGACCAGACTGAACCGGACCAGACCAAGTTGAATCAGGCCAAACCAGGCTGAACCAGACTAAACCAGGATGAATTAGTCTGAACCAGGCTAAACCAGTCTTGAACCAGTCCTGAACCAGTCTTGAACCAGGTTGAACCAGTCTTGAACCAGGCTGAACCAGACTAAACCAGGATGAATTAGTCTGAACCAGGCTAAACCAGTCTTGAACCAGTCCTGAACCAGTCTTGAACCAGGTTGAACCAGTCTTGAACCAGGTTGAACCAGTTCTGAACAAGTTTGAACCAGATTTGAACCAAAATTCAAATTAGAGCTGAACCGAGTATCGAAACGACTTCAAATCGACCGATGGTTCAGTCCCTTGTTCATTCATTCCTCTCCCACACATTCGGAAGGGTCGGAAGATTTTTTTAGCCTAATTACTGCCTTTTTTGGTCATTATCAGGCCGGTTCAGCTCATTCGGACCTAAAAAATACTCCAATAAGGTATACGAGTATAAACTATTCCCTATTTTTGTTGAGAAGTTTCTGGAGAGTATTTTTCTAAAAATATTCTTAAGGATAACTCGACAACACTTCGAAAAGTATAAGAGTATAAACTGCTTCTCAAGACTCCAGCAGACGTACGAGTATAAACTATGTCAAACGTCGGACAACGCGTCACAATGAAGCTCAAACGCCGGACAACGCGTTACAAATGAAGACTCAACGCCAACAATCGATGGTCGGTTCTATGTTGAAACAGCAAACACGAGCTAAGGATCAGAAAATCAGGAATTAACTTCAAGTTTAAAATTCCGACAACGGTCAGACAATAAATGCAGCATTGGAACCCTTACAGACATTCGACAAAGCACCGAATAGCCTGGAGGATTGAAAGAATCAAGAATAGAAGCCATTCCAAGGTCCCGTTACACCGATTGAAGGTTGGGACAATCATATCCAAAGTATTCCAGACTCTTCTATAAAAGAATGAGGCTGAAATACTTTGGAGAGGGTATCTGTAGGCGTATAAAACTACTTATAGGTCCCTTAACACAGCTCGACACGGTAATTCGACAAACCAACGAACCATCGGGCGATATACCCAAGCATAATCGTTAGACCACAACACCGAAACCAAGTGAGACACGACGAAGCGGATTAACGAGGCGACGAGGTTAACGAACCGCACGCAAACAACGGAATACATCCAATCGCGTGCCCAATCAAGCTAACGGGTCGATGAATCAACGAGTCATCCAACCGTAGAGTCCACCACATCAAACAAGATCGGGAGCGGACTCGAACTCGAACACCAAAGCGGATTTACTGCCAAATCAGGATCCGAACTGCCAAATCAGAGTCCAGATCAACAATGAAGTTCGGATAAACCGCGAAACCGGAAAACGGATGAAGAAGCAAACACCTGGAGGGCTCGGCTAAAACCGAGCCACTCCTAGGTGGCTCACCGAGCCACCTAGGTGGCTCGGTGGCCGAGCAACCTCTCGGTGGCTAGGTGGCTCACCGAGCCACCTCTTGGTGGCTCGGTGGCCGAGCCACCTAGGTAGCTGGCCGAGCCACCTCTTGGTTGCTCGGTGGCTGGCCGAGCCACCTCTTGGTGGCTAGCCGAGCCACCTAGGTGGCTGGTCGAGCCCAGATCTGGTTTGAGGTGCCTATAAATAGACTTGAAGGCTCATTGTTTAAAAGGTTGGATTTTTGTAGAACTTTTGAGGGGAAACTCTACTAGATTAAGAGCTAAACTTCGGAGTTTTGGAGCTTTGAAGACTCGGACTTTTCAGATCTGGTTCTTGGCGATCATCCACGCCAAATAAGGCAGGAGTTCGAGAGAGATCAAATCTGAGATCCACACGGTCATCCTCCGGATCAAAACTTAGTTTTTGATCCCGAGAAGAGTATCGATTTCACTTGGTCGATTTCGATTACTTAGGGCTATTATTTCCTTGGTGAAATAATCCCCTCGGCTGTTATTTCCTTCGTGAAATAACACCCGTCTTACCGTGTAGATCCGACCGGATCAAGATCGCGCGATGGTCCACGGATTAACCCCGGCGCAGGCAAAAAACCCACACAAGCAAGAGACCGCAAAACAGGATCTTGTGATTTGTTTCAGAAAAGGAAAGTTGTAATCTTTTAAGATTTTTTTTGATTTTATTGTAACCGGATCTTATAAAAAGACCGGATCTTTTGTAACCGATAAACTGTTGCTCAAGAAAACAATGACATCAATGAAAGCAATTTTTCCCGCGAACAATCGTTGGCTCCCACTGTAGTCGTTAGTTTGTTTGCGTCAGGAACAAGTTCTGTTATAGAATTCATTATAACTGTTTATCAATTGTAATGAATACAAAAGAGTGAGCTTCGTACTTTGTAAAACTACTCTTTACAACAAAAATCAAATTACAAGCTCCTTAGAAACAAACGCAGGATCGTTGTTTGGATCGCTGCTTGCGCGGAATCTTTACCTGTGCCGGGGGTACGTTAGCCCGTGGATCACCAAATCATAGATTCTGATTGAATCGTGAAGATTTTAGGGATTCTTCCTTTGTTTATCGAAGTAAGAATTTGAAGCGAATATCTTATCGATGTAAGATGTTCACTCTTCTAAAGATCAAGTCAGAGCTTAGATCTCTAGGAATCGTCAAAAGCTTCTTGAGGATGTTTGTGAAGAATGAAGACTCTCTCTCTTGCTCCAATTCATCAAAAGCTCAAGTCTCTCTATATTAATTGTCCTCTCTACCTGGCCCTCTGTCAATGATGGTCCTAGAGGGTATTTATAGCCTCCTTGGATGATAACTGAAGAAAATAACCGATCAGCAACTGCTTCTTTGGGCGCGGCAGTCAGGGGTGACGCGGCTGAAGAAGTGACTTTGGCGCGGCAGTCATAGGTGATGCAGCTGAAGAAATTCCTTTAGCGCGGCAGTCGTTGCTGGCGCGGTCAAAAGAGTGGTTACCCTTTTGTTTGTAACCGCCATCCCACGACTTTTAACTCCTTAAATGCCACGATTTTCGTGGGTAATAGGCATGATTTTCGCTTGTAACTGCTTCCCCCACATTCATAAGTGATCCCCAGCAGTTAATAAGCCATGTGGGACGTACAAAACTCGAGAAAACTACCAAAAATGACGTTTCCAGCTTCTCAGTGTGCGCGGCAGTGTACGGTGATGCGCATTACCGCGGCAGTTACCACTGTCGCGCAGCTCTCGGGTATTTTAGCTCTAACTTCTCCATCCGATGTCGGAATAAGGTGATCCAAGATAAGTTGGAAATTTGACAAAGAGATCTACAACTTTTGTCTTTTGAGATTTTTTAGATTTGGATCGTATCATGGCTTAAACTGTCATGCATTGCCGCGGCAGTTACCACTGCCGCTCACCTCCGATACAGTTTGTGCGGTCTCGGGTATTTTGACTCTAATTTCCTCGTCCGATGTCGGAATAAGGTGATCCAAGATGCGTTGGAAAGCTAGCGAATATATCTACAACTTTCCATTGGCGCACTATTCTGTTTATGTGCGCATCACTTTCCACTGTCGCGCCTATGCGCGTCAGTGTTCACTGTCGCGCACCTTCGAGACAGTTTGCGATGTCTCGGGTATTTCGGCTCTAACTCCCTCATACGATCTCAGAATGAGGTGATCCAAGATGTATTGAAAAGCTAACGAATAGATATACAACCTCCCATAGGTGCATCACTGCGTTTACTTGTTCATCACCTTCCACTGCCGCGTCTATGCGCGTCAGTGTACACTGCCGTGCACCTCTGAGGCAGTTTGCGTTGTCTCGAGTATTTTGGCTCTAACTCCCTCGTCCGATCTCGGAATGAGGTGATCCAAGATGCATTGGAAAGCTAGAAAAGAGCTATACAACTTACTATAGGAATGCCACTCTGTTTGTGTGCGTAACACCTTCCACTACCGCGCCTATGCGCGTCATTGTTCCTTATCGCGGGTGTTCATATTGTTCTTCTATGTTGTTTCACCTGTTCCTTTGCTTCTTTTGGCTTTGGATGATCCTCTCTGACTTAGATAATAACATTCATTGTCTTTTCTTTGTCTTGGGCTGTATTTGGATATCTATAAGCATTTTTAGACGCCTACAGATACCCCCTCCAAAGTATCTCAGACTCGTTCTTTTATAGAAGAGTCTGAGACACTTTGGATAAGATAGGTCTTACTTGTAATCCCTTCAGTACTTAGTTGAGGAGATCGCGTAGAAGGACCTGTGAACAGCTGCAACTCTTGACTTCTTCATCTTTTTGTCTACTCAGTGCTTTGTAGAATAGCTAAAATTCTTTCAGTGCTACGTTTATCGCTTGACCGTTGTCAAAATCTTAAACTGAAGTTGGTGTTTGATTTGTGAATTTAGCTCTTGTTGCTAAACCAATATTGAATTGATTATCAACGCATCAGCCTTCATGAAAACATAGTTTATACTCATACGTTGACTAGAGTCTACATAGTTTAAGTCACAGAACATACAGGATTTACGTGGTTCACTTTTTGATGAGAGAACCCTTGTCCACGGCTGCCGCAAGTAAAATTTCACTATGTTCTGAATAATATTTACAAACTACGCTCTAATCACCATTTTATAACTAGGGTATTAGTGTGACTTAAAATTACATGTATACCCTTGGGTAAAATTCCACTATGTACTGAATAATGTTTACAAGCTGCAACCTCCCGTCGAACTTACCGTGAAGTTCGATCCGCGCAGTTAGAGTTCTGACGATTTGATCACTTAAGCGAATTAGGCCGGGTCTAAAAATTAGGCTCTATATAACCTAACAATCTCCCACTTGGAGACTAACTTTACCATAGTTTGCTCCTGAAAAGCTTCAACATCTTCAGTCTTTATTATCTTTCCCTGTGGCAACGGCCTCCCATATTATCAAGTAATGAGGCCAACTAAAGTTGAACACAACTTTAGTTTCTCCATAGTGACAGTCTTCGTAAGCATTTCAGCCGAGTTCTTGCTTCCTTTAATCTTCATAAGCTCCAACACGTCATTATCCAAGGCTGACCTTATGAAATGATAACGAACCTGTATGTGCTTAGTCCTGGCATGAAAAGCTGGGTTCTTTGCCAAATGAATAGCGCTCTGGCTATCACAGTGCAAGACACTCTTCTCATTTTTCTATCCCAACTCCTCCAAGAAACCCTGCAACCATATCATCCCCTTGTTTGCTTCTGTCACATCAACATATTCTGCCTCTGTAGTCGATAAAGCAATGATCTTCTGCAACTGAGAGACCCAACTGATGGCAATAGTACCTAATATGAACACATACCTGGCAATAGTACCTAATATGAACACATACCTGGCAATAGTACCCAATATGAACACATACCCCTTAGTGCTCCTCCTCTGATCTGTCTCACCAGTAAAGTCTGCATCAACAAATCCCTGCAGACCCAACTTGCCTCTCTTGAAGCATAAACAATTCTCTATAGTACCCCGTAGGTATCTTAGAATCAATTTCACTGCTTCCCAGTGTTGTTCTTCTGGATCTGACATGAATCTACTCACAGCTCCTACTGCATGGGCAATGTTAGGCCTCGTACACACCATGGTGTGCATAAGACTTCCAATGGCTGAAGCATATAGAACCTTCACCATGTAATCTTTCTCCTCATCAGTCACTAGACACTACTCCCTAGTCATCCTGAAATGAAAAGCCAAATTAATGTGTGCTAACAACCTAAGCATCACTCATCCCAAACCTCTTAAGCACACGTCTAATGTACTTGGCCTGAGATAACCGTAGTGTGCCTAAAAACCTGTCTCTACTAATATTCATCCCCAAAATCTACTTTGCTACACCTAAGTCCTTCATGTCAAACTCACTTGACAGCTGCTTCTTCAACTTTTTGATCTCACCCATATCTAAACCGGCTACTAGCATGTTGTCGACATATAGCAGCAAGACAGCATAGCTGGTATTAAGCCTCTTGAAGAAACAACAATGATCAACATTGCACCTAGAGTATCCATTCCTCTGCATGAACCCATCAAACTTCTTGTACCATTGCATTGGAGCTTGTTTCAGACCATACAAGCTCTTTTTCAATCTGTTTTGCTCTCCAATGAGCAGATGAGGGCATCATCTGACTCTCCTGAGGAGACGTTCGCTTCAGTCTTGCTCTCCTTATCTTTCTTAGGTTCCCTGCACTATTCTCATAGTGCCCATACTTGCCACAGTTCCAGCAATCAATCTCTTTCTTACTTCTACGATGTCTGGACTTTCACCTGTCGTTCCTCGAATTAGGTCTCCCACGGCTATTCTCTCTATTCCTGATCTGTTTCTGCCTCTGCTCTCAACATTCAGTGCCGACCTTGAACTAGAAACTCATTCTTCATGTCTTCTAATCTCCTCGGTCATAACCATGTCAACAACATCTGAAAACTTCAGTTTTGATTTTTCAAAAGATCCTCTAATCAAAATAACGATGCCCTTCCAACTATCATGCAACTGGCCAAGCATTAAGAGGGCTTGAATTTCATCATCGAATTTAATGTTAAATGGAGTTTAACTTATCCGTGATCTCATTAAACTCGTTCAAGTGATCTTTGAATTTTTGATTCTCGGACATCCTCAAATTAAATAACTTCTTGATGAGATGTACCTTATTCGCTGCAGAGGGTTGTTCATGCATACTGGATAAAGCAGCCATGAGATGCGCTATCGAGTTCTGATTCTTGATGTTGAAGGCTACAGATCTGGACAAGATCAACCTGATTGCTCCAAGGGCCTTTCAATCTAACAACTTCCACTCTACATCCTTCATATCCTCCGGCTTCTCTCCCAACGACAAATACAGTTCCTTCTGATAGAGGTAGTCCTCCATATGCATCTTCCAGTACCTGAAGTTTGTCCTATCAAACTTCTCGATCTTCGACGTCTCCTTCTCGGATCCCATATCTAACCTAAATCGCATGCGCCGAACCTGGCTTCTCTGTACTAGTTGTTAGGGTTTTTCTAACCCTTGTTGCGATTTGGAAATAGAGATGAGAGAGGGAAGAAAAGAAAAATAAATCACAGAATACATAGAATTTATGTGGTTTACTTCTCGATGAGAGATGCTATGTCCACGGCCGCCGTAGGTAAAATTCCACTATGTTCTGAATAATGTTTACAAGTTGCGCCCTAATCACCTTTTATAGCTAGGGTATTAGTTTGATAATCATATTTTATTATAATTTTATACCCTCATTATCTATTTTATATGAATAAATATGCTACAAATAATTGTTTTTAGCTTAGTTTACACATAAATGAATAAAAATATAAATAAATATTATTAAATATAAAAACCCTCAAATTCTCTCTTCTCTATTTTATTTTAGAATTGTGAGAAGCCCATGCAGCTATGAAGCCCATGAAGCCAAAGAGAAAAATAAACTCTTTAAATATTCATGAATTAATGAAGCCCAAAACACCAAAGCCCATGAAGTAAAGCCTTATCTCTTGTATGCATTGTGAACAATCCAAAAATCAAGATAGAAGCCCATGAAGCAAAAGCCCAGAATCAAAACAATGAAGCATGAATCATGAAGAAATGAAGCAAAGCTCAAAGGAAAATCAAGAAGCCCAATGGAAAATCAGAAAACAAAAGGCCCAAAAATCCAAGCTCGAAGGCTAAAAATGATTCCTTAGGGTTTAAGTCTTCATCCAAGGGCTCTCATTCATTGTTGTTTACTATAAATAGGGGTAGAGAGTGAGGGGTTAAAGGTGTAAAAGATTTTGTAACTCCATTTGGAGAAGAGAGTTACTCTTAATTGAGAAGACCTTCTAATTTTATAACTTTTTGTTACAATCAATAAAAGAATTATTTTACCTCTTCATATTTTTCTCTTCTTCTCTTTGTTTGATGATGAAGATGAAGATGGGATGAAGATGAAGATCAAGAGTGGAGGTTTGCTTTCATCTTGAGGCTAGAACCCTCTTGGGTGGTAAATTTCCTCTTTCTTAATATTTTTATCTTTTTATTTTCTTGCTTAAATAGCCAAGAGGTTAGAACCCTCTTACCTTAGATTTATTTCATGTTTATAGAGTAGATTTATTTCATGCTTATAAAGTAGATTTATTTCATATTTATAAAGTAGATTTATTTTCTCGTATTTAATTCTTGTAATTTATTTTGTAGTTTAGTTTTTGTAATTTATTTTGTAGTTAGATTTTATTTTCTTGTACTATTCACCTTGAGGCTAGAACCCTCTCGGGATTAGTTTTTTATTTTGTTTATTTTTATTTTCTTTGATTCTCCTTGAGGCTAAAACCCTCCAGGGAATTGCTCTTTTCTAAGAAGTAGATTCAATTATTGATTCCTCATATCTTTAATTGAATCCTTCATCTTTACTTTCTTGAATTTTTTTCCTTTTTGATTCTTGATTTTATTCATCTTTCTTTCTCTCCTTGTGAAAATCATTCATTCTTTGTCACATCCACTCTCACTTATATTTTTGTACCGATTTACACACTATCACTTTCACTCTCTCTATCTCTCCACAATCATATTCACTCATCACTCCTATTTGTCATGCACACAACATAAGCACCGACTTTAATAATTTTCTACAAACACCTTCCTCGTAGGATCGGTAACTTTTTATACTATAACTTGATTAATTGTGCACTTGTAATTTTTGATATTTGTTTATGCTGCATCTAGTTTTTGGCGCCGTTGCTGGGGAAGGTGCTTAAGTAGGATTTTTTTTTTTTTGGTTCTTTAACTTGTGTGTTTCTTGTGAAAGAACTACTTGGAGATTAAAGATCAAGAATTGGAGATTGAGGAATTAGAGATTCGCCTGTGGTAAGTTTTCTTGCTAATATTTTCAATTCCACACCTTTAGTTAGTTTTTCATAATTAGTGACAATTAGGATCTTTTAAAAAAAGATTTTATTTTCGTGACCATAATAAAATTCACCCTCCACTTTGACATTTACTAACAAGATAATAAATTCAAACAAATTCCCCCCTTCTCATTTGTTTGATTGTTAACCCTAATTAAAAAAAAGATTTTATTTTTACCATCCTTTTTAGTCGCTTTTAATTCCTAGGGTTGCATTTCATATAGTTAGTAGGAATTCACCAAAGTAATTTGAGCATCTTGATTTGACACATACTTGAAAATATTCTTAAGGGAAAAACCCCTTATTCAAGATAAGGTGAGGGATTCATCACCCTTTCCTTAGCCCAAAAATCACTAATTCCTCACTACACAACCTAAGCCTAATAAAACTCATCAGACGTTGGCCCTAAGGAATCGGGCTTAATAAGGAACAAAGAATCTTTAGGTGAACCGGTTTATGTTTTCTTGGATTAGTTGGTGTCTAAAGCAAGGTTTAAGGGTTGCGTAAAACGCTCTGCAATGAACGAGGTACATAATCGATCTCTGATCAACCTCTGTTCCTATCCTTACCTAGCTAACTAACCGAGTAAAACTTTTATCTTTTCACTTAAGGAATTTTCGGTTAGAAGCTGGTCTAGCTGAGTTAGGCTTAACCCTAGAGTTAAAGTGATTGTTTTTTATTTGTTTTAGTTAGGTTTTCCCCTTTTTCTTCTCATAAAAAAAACTAACTTTTGTTTTATCTTTAAAAAAAGGGTATAAAAAGAAATTGTTTTGGGTGCATGCAAAACGTGGATTAGGGACAATACACATCGACAAATTCATTTTGAGCAAATTAAAGAAATGACTAATCCACATGTTCTCCAAGATTTATGTTTTTCCAAGAGGATTGAAATCCCCAATGAAGCTCGGGAGTTTATAGAGAGCTCATCTCAGTATTCTGTGAATGATCTATTTTTCCAACCTACAACCCAGGTTGGGCAAATTACTCAAACATTGCATGGAATCAGGGAAACCACTTCGGAACTCAAAACTTCACTCCCTCTTCGACCCAACATTTTTCTAGGGGAAACACAATTCCTTTCAATTCTCATCCATAATTTCAACAACCCAATCTGTCATATCAAAATCAGTCTCCTCATCATCAAGTTGTAACTCACACTCCTCTTGATACAGATCATGACGAACGTCTTAATATATTGGAAAAGGGTTTGGAAATCATAATTAAGGCCTCCACTCTAACCACAAATTTGTTGACTCAAACATGTAACACGATGAACTCCTTTATGCAGTCAACCGGACACATTCTTAACTCCAACACCCAAGCCATAGCTAGATTAGAAACCCATCTTGATCAACTAGCTAGTGCCATGAGTGAAAGGGAGGAAGGAGAAATTCCGAGTCAACCCTAAGGACACAGGATCTAGTTCATCCTACAAAACTAAAATGAATACAACCCATTCACTACAGTCAGGAAAACATATCGATAATCAGGTAAGAACACCTTCCAAGTCAAACTCTTGTTCCAGAACAAATTGCTTCTCCTTTTGATAACTCAATTCATCAAAGACCAGAGGAAGAAGAAGAAGAGTCAGATCCAAGTTTTGAGGAAATTTTCGGTGAGGAGCTGAAAATATTAGGAGAAGTAGATCAGGTTTGTCAAAAATCCCCTACCGATCAGACTAATTGACGACTCATAATCTTCCACCACAAAAATCCCCACCGATCAGACTAATTGACGGTGGGATCACCAAAATTTCTTTTGGTTAAATCCACTCAAACTTTTGATGTATCTGTGTACTCAACATCCTCATTGTTAGAGTCCGGACATTGTACTTAGAATTTTAATGTCCTAATTCTGGACGAATTATCAAACCCCTTCGTGTTAAGTTCTTATCACTTGACACCAAGAACCCCCATTGAGTAATCGGTACAAGTCAACACTCCCACTGTGATTTGTACTCCCACTCCCACCTGGTCAAACCTTCCTACAGTTAGGACCAAAACTAAAATCCCCTCTCGATTCCTCCAATGAACGAAAGATCCACTTTCAAATCGAATGATCAAACCTTCTTACAGTTAGGATCACCTCAACTTCCACTTGGTCAAACCTTCCTACAGTTAGGGCCAAAATCATAATTCATTCTCGATAAACGAGAAATTTACCTTTAGTTCGGTGATCAAACCTTCTGATAGTTAGGATTATCCGAGTCTTTCGATTCTCGGAGTGGAGATCCCACTCCTAGTTTTACCTTTTCGGATTCTTAGGGTGGAAATCTCACTTCGAGTTTCATTGACAACTGGAGATAGAATATAAAATTCTTCCTCTTCGGTTTTGGGAGATAGAATATAAAATTCATCCTCTTCTATTTTGGGTTCGTCTTTGCCCCAAGAGAAGACATCATCCTTCAACTCCATAATCTGTGCCTTACACGCACGGGGAATTTTATCCCGAATCCTAAGTAGGGATAAGTCAACGCCTAACACGCTTTGCCGGTTTAGTCTTTCACTGATTGAAAAAGACACCAGAATTCCAGTCTGGAGAATTTTATCCCGAAGCCTAAGAATGGATGAGTCAGCGCCTAACACGCGCTGCCGGGTAGTCTATTCCCGTAAGAAAGACGAAGTCTACGTGTTCAACATCGTAGCACTAAAAGATTTAACTCTTTTAGCACAACGTCACATGCAGAACGGACTTAAACAATCAGCATGCAAGCCCGATCCAAACGGTAATC
>BQKN01066080.1:0-13474 GCA_022839385.1 Asparagus kiusianus
ATATATATATATATATATAGTTTGCTTCCTACTTTCTCTTATTGCTGAGATAATGAAGAAGGAACGCAACCATTTTAAAACGAGATAATGAAATTATGCCTTATTTTCTAACAGTTACAAGTATTATCCTTCATTACAAGTCAGAAAACCCAATATACCAGCAATTGCCTTCATTTGTGTAGCGACCACCTCCATAGTTGATCCTGATTCTCGCTGCTCAAGAGTCTCACCAACACAAGCAATCACCTTCAACCCTTGAGAAATTGCATATGCAACTTTGTCTCCAACAAACTGCATATAAGATAACGCGAGCATGCCTTAAACAATAACAGTAGACATCTAAATTATGAAGAAAGAAATAAGAATGTAAATAAAAATGTCAACCAACCCTGCATCAATGATGAGGGCTATAAGTATATACGTGAACAATAGAAGAAAGTTGAGGACTGGGTAAAAGGTCAGAACATGGGAGAATTATCCCATATTCACTTCATGATTATCACCAGGATGAGCATGAAAACTAACACTATTCACTTTCTCCCTTCAGGTGATGTCTACAGAAGTAGGTGGCTTAAAACTAACACCACAATAACCTCGAGATTCGGGACCTTTATTCTAACTGAAGTATATGCAACCTAGATTTGGAAGCTTGAAGACGAGTTTTTCATCAAACTTATTGCCTTTTAAGGTCAATTGAGATCAAACAAACCAAATAAGTGAGAAGACAATCAACTCAATATAATTCTCAGCCAATACACAATCATATTGCATCTTCATGCGAAATGAGATTTACGGGTTGCGGTTGCATTCTTTGGATAACTTACCTCGTTTGATTCCCCTAATAGAAGCCTTCTTTCAGAGTGACCCAAAATGACCCAAGGAATTCCAAGATTAACAAGCATCTCTGCACTGCATGAAAAGCAACAAAGTCAGTATTTTAACTAACGTAAAAAATAGTTGTCACTCTCAAGTTAGGCATTAGTCTCATCACAAGTGTCATTGCTGACATTATCTTTTTCAATCACTGCAGAAATTGTAAATATTTTTCAACACAACTCATTAAAGTAATACCATTTACTGGAAGAACAAAATCTAAAGCTATGGAGAAACACTGCATTAGAAGCTCAATTGTAGTACGCAATTACAATATGGTTTTTCAAATTCTAAACTGAATCTAAAACGACTAAAGATGGATAGCTTACCTAATTTCTCCAGTGAAGGCTCCACCTCTCCTTACCCAACAATTTTGTGCAGCAACGGAGAAATCAGATCGTAGCAGACTTTTCACCAATGGAAGAAACAAAAATGGAGGGCTTACTACCACCTCTACCAGAAAAACCAATTACCATAGTGTTAGTAACGCAATAATAGTCAATCCATACGACATGCTATTATCCAGTAACCATATGCAGTTGGCAATGCAGAACTTCTATCACATTTAGCAACTATGTGCAGTTAGCAATGCAGAACTTCTATCACATTTAACAACAGAATGAAAAAAATGCCACCTAAATGAAATGCCTTTATTCAAAATAGGAAATATGTTTGTGTAGGCAGTAGGCAGTTACTGGGCTGACCACTTTAAAGCCTACAAAATAAACAGAACATCAAATATTTACAATTTTTATAGCCAACCACTTAAATTATCAAAGAAGAACCACAACGTTACAAAAAATACATATGAACTAGCGTTGAGCTATGTTACTATAGTATACAAAATGTGGATAACATCAATCCAAATTTAAAAATTGGACCCCAAAAGTAAAAATTTGTACCGTTAGATACAATGTACTAAAATTTTGAAGGATTTCAACATTTTTACCCATGAAACATATATTGTCAAAATCAATATCTCAGAATTTTCATGAAGAAATAGGTTTACATCAAGGGTAAACCTTAAGTAGTTAGCTATCTTTCTGTATTAGTAATAGATTAACTTACTAGACATAATCAGGATGAAGTCCCATGATGCATGTTATTTGCTAATGATATCATATTAGTTAATGGGACTAGAAAATGTATAATTTCTAAAGTAGAAAGGTGGAGACAAGCTCTCAAAAACTAAAGATTTTAGAATTAGTAGAACAAAAATAGCATACACGAAATGCATTTTTAGTAAAAACTAAAAAAAAAAGAAAAGAGCCTATAGCATACATGAAATCACTTATGTTATTTAGGATCAACCATTCATCATGATTGTGAGCTTGAGGATGACGTTATCCATCGAACCAAATCGAGATGTTTAAAATGGTGAAGTGCTTCGGTAGTCCTATGTGATCGTAGAATACCTATGAGACTAAAAGAAAAATCCTATAGGACGGTTATAAGACCAAAAATGCTTTACGGATCAGAAAGTTGGGCAATTAAAAGGATAACATGTGCAAAAAATGAGTGTTATGATAACCTTATGGGTATACTCTAAAACATAGAATAATAAATGAGTGCATCTGTAGTAAATTAGAAGCTGCTCCTATTGAGGATAAAACGAGTGAGAATCAACTAAGTGCATCGGTTAAGAAAAGTAATGACATTATAGTTAGTGGGGCAAAAAGATATAAAGGTAGGCCAAAGAGAACTTGGTTGGAAGGATACGACAATGGTTAACTTAAAACATGAATCCGTAACAGAACGGAACGGAAGAGTGGGATTAATGAACTTGCTTAGTATTTTTACCCCTTCATACATGATTATTAGGCCCTCAAAATCATAGGAGTAGTTTTTTTTTCCCTAGGCAGTTCATATGTATTGCATCACATTCAAAGGAACGAATTTCCAATTTGGGAAGCGAAATTTTACATTTTGACCAACAGTATCAACATACTGGAACTAAACCAATCGTGGTATTCAACGTAATTTTGAACTTACTAAAAAATTCGAAGCATAAACAACACAAGGAAACCACAAATTTAATGCACAGCATACCAACAACATCCTCTGAAGGGACCTCGGCCTCGTTTAAGATGGTCACGATTTTCTTAACTCCCTCCGTGGTCCCGTTCTGCAATGAATTAAAAAAAAAAAAGACAAACATAAAATTTCGAAACACTTTAATTTTTTTACTATTTTTTAAACATAAGAAACATATCTGAAATCAAATAAACGCGTGAAGGCTTATTTCATCCCAAAAACCCTAGAATCTTGTAGACGGCGCTCGGCAATAAAAACGAGTTTAAAAAAAAGATCTATAATTTGAATTGTCGATGGGAAGGTAAATAAGTAAAAGATGAGGGGTGTTTACGCATTTCCAGTTGCCGCCGACGAAGAATTTTCTGCCCATTTTTTTCTTTTTCTTTTTTCCAAGCGAAGAAGACGCTGGAGGCCTCGTTCTGTGTTGGTCGCGTTTTGGGTCTCACAACGCAGACTATGTTGGGCCTCTACGGGCTAGTTTAGGCTTGGCCCACGAAGGAGAGTTCTTATTTCGATGTTGCTTTCAGCGAAATTACGTTTTGCCCCCTTTCTCTTAAAGAACGGGTTTAGATTGCTGAATACATTTGAATTTTTTTTTAATGATTAACAAAATCCTATAAGGATAACACAGATCTGTTATCTGGACAAGAGCAGCCATAACTCAAATGTGATGGGGGTCCACGGTCCACCTCTAATCGATAAGTGAATCACTTGCCTTATTCAGTAGATTCATTATTATTATTTTAGGACCAATATGATTTTCGTAAATTAATGAGAGTTGATGATCATACAATTAACCCTAAACCGGTCATCACTAACTAGAAACCTTGGGCACAGGAGCCCTATTATCCGGTCGAAGTCAGAGTTCGAGCCTTCAAACCCTCATCCCTACTTAATCTTGCCTAATAAAACCCAGCACTTGGGTTCGACCTTAATTTTGGCCCCAGATGCATAAGAGTTGCGATTTGAATCTGGAGCCTTCAATCAGACAGCATCCCGAGCAAGTTCCATCCAAACTATTAATTAACCAAACAATGTATTTTCTAGATTATGGCTTAGTAGATTTATTCCCAGAATGCCAGCTCAGCAAACGGCCCGGAGGCAAACCGGCCCGAGTCCGCGCCCAAAATCCTCCTCGCCCCTTTCTGCTCGCCCAAGGAAAATAAAAAGCCGCGGATGAATCTGGCTCTCTTCTCGCCCCCTCCCCGCTTCCCAAATCTATAGACCCTTTAAACTACCCCGAGGGCATTATCGTCATTTCCTACCCCACCGTCGCGTATACATACCGCTCCCTCATTTCCTCCTCATTTTCGTCTCCCCTTCTCTCCAATTTCGTTCGCGCATTAAATCAAAACTTTTTAAAATTAGGGCATCGAGATTGGGGGAGATCGACAGATGCTATTGGCGAACGATTTTAGGGTTTCGGTCGGGGTCTCGATCGGAGAGAAGAAGCCGCCGTCGCAATCGCCGCCGCCTCCGGCGATCCCGCGGGGTCCGATCAAGGTGGGATTGGGGCCGCGAGCGGGCGCCGGGTCGTTCGGATCTTTGAACGTCGCCGGGAGCGAGGAGGAGCTGAGGATGTGCGCGGCCGCGGCGGCCGGGGACATGGTGGTCAGGGGATTCAGCCATGAGAGCGAGCACGACCTCGCGGCGCTCGTTAGCGATTTCTTGGAGAACGGGAGCAGCGGGGCCGAGTCGTGGTATAGTAGCGATAGCGATTCGGGGTTCTCTGATCTCCATCATCTTGCTGAGAGAATTCTGGTCAGCTCTGTAACCCTTTTGTGAATTCTATTTCTAATTGGATGCTTATACAGCTGTTTGCATGTGTATGTTAATGTTATCTTAAACAAAGTTTTATGGAAACATCAAACTTTTTACTCTGGAAAAAAAAAAAAAAAAACTTTTGTAGCTATTGGAGCATTGTCATGCTGTTGGCTCCTACATAACCCAAGTTGTTAGCTTTTATGCTATAGCCTATAGGAAATTATTTACCACTTTTAGAAATTCTTATATTCATGATATCTTAAACAAACTTTCGAGAATTTCAATGGTTAAATCAAGATCAAAACTCAGGGTAATGACTCAAGCTCTGTTTTCTTTGGGCTGTTGTAGACGCGGAGAAAATGTATGCACGATTTAGTGTAAGAATGTGCTTAGGTGAATATTCCTTAATATGCCAGTGAAATTTTTAGAAGTTTATTAAATATGAAATTGATTAACTCAAGAGTCAAGACATTTGATAACTTTAATGCCTACACCCGTTTCTAGATTTTGGAGACGACTAAGAATTTTTTTTATGTCGTGGGCCCTTCCATGTGATGCCAAAAAGAAGATGCATCACCTATTTGTTGTGTGTTAATTCATCTTGAAAGTTGGTCTAAGTATTTCATTGGTTGGTCTTATGAGAACCTATAAAAAGTTCTCACACAATCCACGAATAGCCAAAATAATGATCGATTAATATTAGGTATTAAGTAGTTTAGTGTTTGATAAGGTGGAAGTGACGGCGGGTTAGATGGAATGAGGGAGCGGAAGAGATGCTGAGCACTTTAGGGTTGATCATTCTTATTGTTCTGATAAGTTATGAAGATGGTGATTATTATTCTTAAAATTAACTGCATTAGTTTTCTAGTTACATGTCCTATGTGTAGGAAAGTCCTAGTACAATCTACAGAGTACTCTGGGAATCACCGTGCAGGAGTTGCACATTTCCTTTTCTTTCTTCTGTCATCTAAGGTGAGACATTCTTCAGAAATCTTAGAAGATAAGAAAGTACCTGAAACGAGGAGGAAAAAAATCTATTAATTAGAAAAATATGAAAACCTCGGTAAGACGGAACATACAATATGGTTTTGTTATATGGCCTTGAGATGATAATTGTTCAAGATATTCCACTTGTTTGCGTGGATCTGTTGTGCAAATGCTTGAGTTGGTAGCAGACTCGGTAATTTGACATAGTTTTTGGGAGCCAAACATGATATTTCCTGCAACTAAAAGAATATTAATTTATCAGTGAATTTTTTTTCTCCTTCAAAACCTTTCTACAAGTTTTGTTGATGCACTTTTGCACATTCTGTATTTGAATTCAGGATCTAAACATGAATATGCTAACTCAAGGTAAGAACATGTCAATATGTCATTTATTAGTTGTCTTGGTCAAGCATAAAAGTGATTGCTCATCAGTTCTCATTTGGATCAGAAACTTCATCCTAGATCATAATGTAATTCTGCTATTTTGTAACGGATTTAAGATTAAGAATATTGTGACCTCTCTTTTAGTTCAAACTCAAGCACTGGCCAAATATTAATGTTTCATGAGAATTGTGTTTATTGCTATGACACCATTTATCTCATTGAAGCTCCAAGTAGGCTTAACTAAAAAAATATGGCTCTTAAAGATAAAAAACTGCATAATTTGAAATATTGGATTTATAAGGTATTACTATCTGAAGATGTAATTGAAGAGGCAACTAAAATATATGGTTCGTACATTTATTTTCTATCAATATGCCAATATATATCCTTTAATTTGTCCCTTTACATCATATTATTATACCAGAAATGTTACAATTCCTGTCACCATGCTTAATGAACTTGTTCCTTTTAGACTCTTTATTAATCTAGTGGAAAGTGGACAATGGACAGTCATTATTTCTGTGACATAAGTGTATGCTGCCGACCTATGGGCAATAGCTGCTGAGGCTTTCTCGCAGTCACCTTGGGAAGAAACAGAGACACTAACTTGTAGAATGCTGATCTCATGCCAATAGGTTCTTATTTATCATCCCATTCCATATTCAATGCATAGGCAACCCAATTTTAACATGGTATGTTTCAGTGTGGGTGATGCTACAAATTTTTACCATCACCATGCCTATGTTATAGAGTTGCCTGTATCTGAATTTTATAGAGTTATGGGCAACGTCAATTTGCACTATTTTCCCAATCTAAATAAGGTTAATCCATATCTGTACTTCGAAGGGCTTCCTAATTTATGAAAGTGGGCCATTTTAATTGTTAGCTGAAGTAAACTCAGATTCCTTCAGACCTCTTGACTTGTTAAGAGAATACACACACGAGTGTGCGCACACATGCGCAGCACTCTCATTGTATACTGTCATTGTGGGTTCTTAATGACAATACCTCACAATTTAATTTTGTGATTTATATGGTAATAGACCCACAAGCACACAGGCACACATAAATAGATACACATACATATATGTGTGCGCGTGAGCGCGCGCATATACACATTATATACTGACATTGCAGGTTCTTAATGAGAATGCCTCACCATTTACTTCGCAAATTTGTTTGATACTGAACCAATATTAGTGCAATCAATGCTACCTTTAAACTTAAACTTTCGCTTTTCCAGCAAATAGTGGTTCAAGTATTTATTAATTTTCAGACTTCCACATGAATTTGTATGGCAGGTATACTTGTTAGATGAGTAAAGGCTCAAATCTGTACTATCATAAGCGTCGTCCTTGATTTAGGCTATTTTGGCCTAGATAAAATTTTGGATGCAAACTTTGATATCCTTTCATCTCCTGTTTATTTATCTTTTGTTATCCCAAATGTCTGTGATGGGAGATGTTGTCATGTACTTTATAAACATACAATCAGATTTATGAAGTGTGGTTTTTGATATTCTTTTCTATGAGCTGAATCATTTGCAAATTAATGGTAGACTTTTCATGGCTGTAATTATGAGTAACTGTTTTATTTGCCTCATGCCCATTTGCTGAATTGAATTGTTAGCTGCTAATCGCGAAGAGAGTTTCAAACAATTTTTATATAACAAGGCATTGAAAAGCAAGTTAAGGATAGTCTTACTAGGTATTGTTGGCTTATTGGTAGCTGAAGTACCCATTAAAAACTTGTATGGAGTTTGTATACTGCATTGAATGCAGTCTTTTTTGTATTTATAGGTCATCCAGAACGTTTTACTGATCATCATTTTCTGAACTGCAGTTCTGGAAACGAACAGTAGAGCAATATGAGATTGATCTGTTATCAGCCGTCCATTCTTTTATAGTTTCAATAAATGAACGTGAGCTTCAAATTGCCAATGATGGACAATGCTATGCCAGTTGTATACGAGAGTCACTTGTAAAACTTTTGAAATCCTCTGGTTATGATGCAGCCGTTTGCTCATCCAAATGGCTTGGTGACGGAAAATTCCCTGGAGGTATGCCTGATATATAAATCTTGTTACATTGACCATTCTATGTATTGCATGTATAAATATCTATTTTGTTTTGGTAGGTGATCATGAGTACATCGATGTTGTGACAAATGGAAACAATGGGGTTTCTGAGCGTTTGATCATTGAAATAGACTTCCAGAGCCACTTTGAGATAGCAAGGGCAGTAGAATCTTACGAAGCAATATTGTCATCACTTCCTGTAGTCTATGTTGGTTCCCTGGAGAGACTCGATCAGTTCTTGCGGATAATGGTGGAAGCTACTAGATGGTCACTTAAGCAGAACTCAATGCCTCTTCCTCCATGGAGATCCTTGCCCTATCTCCAAGCAAAATGGCGTTCCCCATACGAAAGAAAATCTGATGCCAATGAACCTGACCATGGTAACCACAACAGTTCAGTAGACCATGATCAATGCGTTGAATATTTGAGAAGGTTGAAAACAGCTCTTTGGTCAGATATTGATATGGAACACTTGTACAATAACTCAATCCCTAGTGACAAGAAGTGCGATAAGAAGCGCAGGATGAAATTTGAGAGGAGACAGAGGCCCTCTCTGCTCAGAATTTAACGGACCGGAGCCAAGCAGAGAGCGCAAATAGGGTTTGTTATATGATTATTTTTTAGCAAAAGATTGGTTTTCTTGAGATAAAGCAATGAGCTAAAGGTTCAGCAGAAGATTATTCATTTTGTTCATCACACGGAATAATTTGGAGCCAGTATTTTGAGGGGTTCCTACGAAATTGAGCCATATAAGCTTACAGAGAGGTACATTTTACTTTATTGTTTTGTTCCCGTCAATTCTTTGGACAGGAAACTTGCATTATATGGATCTATTTATACCTGAAATGATATTACATTCTTTCCCTTACACGCGGTTGTGATTATGTGATTATGTGATCAATTAATTTATGAATGTATATTATTATGAACAATAATAATGTTGTCACCATCGGCAATGATTCCTGATGGAGATCAATAATTTATTATATGAATTTGAGTACATTTTATGGTCAGTCCTGTACTTTTTTTATGCTAATAATTTTAGAAGCTTCGGATTTTTTTTCTTTTAAGGACATATTTTGTTGTTGTGCAAATATGAACTTGAGCGCGCATGCTGTCTTTGATAATTTGTGGTCCGTGATCATACAATAGCTAGATGCAGAGGGCGCGTGATTGTGCAAGATTAATTTTCAACTTCGTCAATTAATTTAAAACCTTGTGCTCTTATTCTGGGGCCCTGTGGACTATACTCTAGCTGGAATAAATTGGAAATCTATTACAAATTAATATCCACTCTTCTAACTTAAAAGCAAAGCCTTAAAATATCTATTCATGCTATAATAAACGATACTCTTGTCGTAACAAGTGTTAGAATATTAAAAATACTGTTTGTGCTACAGTTTGATCCAGAATATTAAAATTATTGTTCATGCTACAATATAGTTTTGAACCTTGAATACGGTTTTTATGCTATAATGAAATTTTTTGGACCAAGCTGAAGAAATATTTTTTAACATTAAAAAAAAAAATTCCCCCTTTGTTCTTGTAAATGATGAATGTAACATTTATTAGACATTTTACAGTTATAAACTTTTTCTGGCTCTATTACATAAAATTAATAAAATTTGCTAATTGGTGAATTATTTTGTTAACTAGTTTGAAAATTCACTCTATAACTATTAGTGAAAAAAAATTATGGTTAAAGTTTTTATGAATGGTTATATATAAAAAATCATATTATTAATTTGACAATAGATATAATTCGGTAAATAATAACCGCGCTAGCTTGGTATAGAACTGTGGAAGCCGGATAAAAATGAAGCGCCCTACATGAGAGAGCAGGTGAAAAAGCCAGTTGGCCGGAGGGTGACTTCTCTGTACCGTACTCTCACCTATCTACCGCTCCCACATAACAAGCGGGACGATAGGGCCGGGCCGACTAGATCAGCGAGGCGAAGGAACGGGGGCCCAAACGTCCTCCTCTCTCTCTTTCACCGAGAGGGACAATACGTGGCTCTGACACATACGCACAGACCCATGATCCGTCAACAGCCCACTTCCATAAATAGCAACCGAGCCAGGCCCAACGTCGTCGAGTCCCCATCGCCCTCTTTTTTGTCGCTTTGCGCCGATAAACGCGGACTCCTCACACCGCAGCCCCCTCTCCGCCTCACCCCCGGCGGGCCCCACCCACCGCCTCGGGGACAGCCCCCATGAGGCCCCTCGGGCTTTTGCCGGAAAAGACCGGTCAAATCGGCCCTCGTCCATTTTTTTTTAACTACATTTGCAACGCCAAAAAAATATTCCCAGTGGAGCTTTGCTACAGGGACCCAAAATATGAGACCAATAAGTAGGACAAGTGAGGTGTCCCCCTCCTATTGGATAATGAGTTGGCCATCATTAATGATGGCCAACTCATTATCCAATAGGAGGGGGACACATCACTTGTCCCACTTATTGGTCCCATATTTTGGGTTCCTGAGGAATTTTTCTTCCCAGTGACTCCCAAACTTGAGAATTAGGAACGCGAGGATTTTTTTTTTTTTGTGTGTGTGTGTTTTGTTTACGAGGACTAAACAGTTTCTCCTCGGATTGAACTTCAGAGGATCTAAGTGCTACTGTGCTATAAAATAAGTTGGTGGGGGTTTAAGTGAAATTTAATATGGTACCGTTTGACAAAGGGTTAAAAAGAAAGATTAATGTACTTAGAGCATCTCCAAGAGGCTCCCTATATCATGTCTTAGACTAAATTTAGGGAGTATGAGGGTGAAATATTGCTCCAAGAGGCTCCCTATCTTGTAGACTAAATTTAGGGGATGAGGTTTGGTATTCCAAATCAAGGATATCAAAGTGACTCCTATTTTTAGTCTCAACATAGGGAGCTATCTTTAGTCTCAACATAGGGAGTATTGTTGGAGCAAATTTTTCCCCCTCCTACTCCCTATATTTAATCAAGAACATGAGATAGAGAACCATTTGGGAAGCATTGTTGGAGCACTTGCTCTTTATTTGGCTCTCTATTTCCTAGGATGAGAGATTTACTCCTTAAATATAAGGAAAAGCTAAGATCATTGTTGAAGATGCTCTTAGCACATTTGATAATCTGAATGACTAAATTATTAACTCGTTAAATAAGTTTTATTTTAGCCATTGTGATCATTTTTAGTGTTTGGGAATAACAATGATTTTAACTATTTTCTCTATAATTAGAATGGTTAACTCTTAATCCTTCTAAATAGAAGTATTAGTTAACCCCTCATCTTGAGAAATGAGGGGTTAACTCATTTTAATCTCTCCAGAGGGGTTAGTTTAACCCTTCTATATTTTTTATATTTGACAAATTATAAAAGATTAACTCACTTTAATCCTTGTATAGATCTTTTATGTTTGGTGGATTAAGAATAGATTAAGTTTTCTTAACCCCTCACTTAACACTCTGACAAACGGAGCCTATATGAATAGGGGTAACGCTGCGATTTACCTGAAACCAACTCAGCATCCGGGAACGAAAGATTTAAAGGCTTCTGTCGTAGATACTCTCTCTTCCGGTCTGGGCTTTTACCCTTCTCACGCTAGAGATGGCTTTTATGGGGCGGTTTGTCCACCGGTGGTGGACCTATAATGGGCTGGTCCCGTAGGAGCAGGCCTACGAAAAGAGGGCCAGGGCCTATATGCGTTAGTATGGGAACTTTTCTCGTATTGTTAGCAACGAACGAGATGCAACAGAGGGAGGGATCGAGGAAGGAAAAAAAAAATTAAAAATTAAAAATTAAAAAAAAAATAAACGATGTGTAAATGGACGGGCCAATGGGCCATGATTTGCTTTGGGGAAAACAAAACGGAAAGCATCAAGAGCGAGAACCTCTTTATAGAGCTCTGTGATATAAAGGAAACGGGGGGTGTTTGTGGAAAGAATCCCTTTTGCTTTTGCTACTTTGCAGTTACGAACGTTAGCTTCCTTCTTTGGTTCCATATATGGCCCCTACTGCCCATAGACTCAAATCCTAAGGTTTAACTTCTTGCAACTTGAATTGATCGAGAAAGTATTAAAGCTCCTTTAAAATTTTGAAGTAGATAGGATTTTATTATCCACGGGTTTTAACTTAATTTGATTCAATACACACATCTCAACTACAGCCTTGGTAGTGGTAGGAATCTCAAAGAAAAATAAAAGGCCGAAAAAGTTGGTGGACAAAAGTTCTGTTTTAGTGCTAAAAAGTAACCTCCAATCGGTACTAGCAGATAAGTGCCTCATGTTATACGTAATCGAGCCAGCTATTCACTTTAAGATAATCAAAGATCCAGCTCGGACGACTCAACACGCTGACATCTCGTGAGGGCGGCTCAAAGGGCATTATATGTCGACCCATGGCTAGACTAAGTTCTTAACCAGACTGCTCGACCGACCATACAGCCGACATCTCACGATGGTGACTAAAAAAGCGGTACTTCTCGACTTTTTGTCGGACGAGTAGAAAAGTGGCGACTACTTTGAGGCTCGAGCCCCATCCGCACACTGACAGCAAATCATATCGCAGTAAAATGCCATTAAATGCATAATCGGTGCTATCATTTCTCTGTCTCCAATAGTTTTTATGACACATCGTACCACGTTCGCAACACACACCGCCAATCACTTCGCATTAAACGCCGAACAACCGGAGAACTCAACTTCGCCCTCTTATGATTTGCTATTTGTACAATGAATAATAGTTCGCCTCAGAACTGGACATTCGGAGGGTTAAATAACCTCCGACAACCCGAATAAGTTCAATTTCATTGACTGTTCAGCCATCAACAAATTCCTATTAATTTAAATTTGTTATAGCTTTATCCATGAAATTTTATTAAAATAAGAAACCCTAGTTCTGATGGTCATTGTAAAATTAAATTTAAAAAAAAATGGTTAAAAGCAACTTCTAAGATTTATATGATATTCTATTAGGGATGCAAAGTATTTATCACATATATATCTATACTTTGACGTAGCTTGAAATATTATAAAATTGGAAATCTTAAATGATTAAAAAGTTACCAAACTTAACTTTTTTCATGGGATGCTTCAAATAGTGGTGCTGCAACGTAGATGATTCAGAAATATGTCCCCATATCTCGACGACGAGACGTTTCGAACTGCTGCACATATTTCCCAAAAAAAGCATATAAATACTGCTTTTAATAATAACGAAAAGATAAATCATCACCTCTTCCCTTTATTTTTTTACTTTTATCAATTAACTCGCCCATGCCTTGTCGATCCCCACTTTGATCGGTCGACAATGATGACGTAAGCTCGTTCGGAAATGACGCGATCACGTGCAGTCTCGTCCTCTCATTTAGCCTGGTCCCCCCCCC
>BQKN01066080.1:20940-48865 GCA_022839385.1 Asparagus kiusianus
GAATTTGTCGTCGAGGGTTTTCTTCAAAAAAACACCTATTTTGCCTCGTATTTATAGACCCCGACCGCCCCTCCCCTTACGAACGCGGCCAGCGAACCAAGGCCGGTGAATGAAGGAGAGGCAGCGGTGGCGCCCCGAAGAAGACGCCGTCCTCCGCCACTACGTCCAGCGCTACGGCCCACGTGACTTCCACCTGATCCCCCAGCGCGCCGACGCCCCCGGGTTCCGCCGCGACCCCAAGTCCTGCCTCGAGCGCTGGAGGAACTACCTCAAGCCCGGCATCAAGAGCGCCCCCCTCACCGCCGACGAGCAGTCCCTCCTCCTCCGCCTCCGCTCCGTCCACGGCAACAACTGGAAGCTGATCGCCGCCCACCTCCCCGGCCGGCCCCCGAAGCGACTCGGCAAATGGTGGGAGGTCTTTAAGGAGAAGCAGCAGAGGGAGTCAGAGCAGCGGAGCGAGGGGGGCTTACTCGACCCCAGCAAATACGACCGGATCCTCGACGATTTCGCCGAGAAATTGGTACTTAATTAACGCGGGTTTCCTTCGATTAATTTTAACTATCTTCAATCGCCTTCCGATGTTTTTTTTTGCATTGGTTTTGCAGCCAGCGATGCTGCCGCCGTGGCTGTCCCCGACCCCCTCCGTCAACCTGACCCTGTCAAGCGGGCCCCCGACGGCGGCGGCGGCCCAGTGGGCCGGGCCGGCGAACGCGGGGCTGCTGATGGAGTGCTGGAAGGAGATGGAGGAGCTGCAGCGGGCGTGGGCGGCGGAGAGGAAGGAGGCGGCGTGGAGGCTGAGGAGGGTGGAAATGCAGGTGGAGGCCGAGAGGGAGAGGCGGAGGAGGGAGAAGACGGAGGAGTTCGAGGCCAGGGTCAGGGCCCTGAGGGAGGAGGAGATGGCGGCGCTGGAGGGGATCGAGAGGGAGTTCAGGGAGGAGGTCGCGGCGCTGAGGAGGGACGCGGGGGCGAGGGAGGAGAGGTTGGCGGAGAACCTGGCGGCGGGGCACGAGAGGATGCGGATGGTCGTGGAGCGGATGCGGTGGGCCCGGACGCCGGCGGCGGCGAGCGGGGGTAACGGAGGCGCGTGATCGAGGCTACGCTTTTTTTTTTTTTTTGGTTTGTTAGCGGTGTGCAATGCTCTGCTCTCAGTCGTAGTAGTACAGCGTTTGGTAATTTTAGCGGGTTGTAAACTTTGTAATCCATCCTTTTTTAATGGCCGAATGTTTTGGTAAATGGATAGCTTATAAGATATCATTGTCGTTATAATAATAATAATAATAAAACAAAGCATTTAAGGGTCTGAAGTTTTTATTTTTATTTTTGTAAAATAATCGGTGGTATGTTGTGGAAATATGGCTTGGAAGAGACTTTGACCGCTTGCCGCCAACACACACGCCCTTTTATCTAATTTATAATGAACCAGACACATTCTAAATTTATAGAAAATTTTCAATAGCGTGTCAGATTTCTGGTTGATTTCTGTACATTTTGAGAGGAAATTGATTTCTATGAATTTTAGTACTTTTCTATACGTTACAGAAAATATTTTTTTAATTTTTTTTGAACCAAACACAGTTTACGAAAATCTGCAAAAAAATTTTAATTAAAAAAATAACATTATCAGTTTTTTTGAAAAAACTTTTCTATAAAATTGTTGAACCAAACACCCCCTTAGATTGCAAATTTCGGTTTGCTGTCTTCAACTGCAAGAATCTAACGAAGAAGAATGAATGAGCCCATATTGCAACGGACTCCCAAATCCACCACCACGTGTAGGCCCATTTCGATGCGTGTACAAGAGCCCAATAATAGGGTAAAAGGAACCATGGAAGTAATTCCCACCTAGATGACAAATTTTAGCCGCCAGCCGATGAGGTATATCCACGGAAATGGGGGAATCCAACTTCGTTTCGTGCGCAGCCCAACGTAACGCAGCCGTTGCCTGAAGTGAAGTGTACATGGGCTTCGACCCACGGCCCATGGTCTAGCCTCACGCGTCTAAACTTATCCGTACGTTGGAGCCCACGTAAACGCGCACAGATCGAGCCTTACGATTGGGTCCCAGCGGTCAGCGAGACAGGATTTGATGATCATCACCATCATTATTAAAACTCGTTTCGATCACGACGACATTCTCTCCTGTACTGGTCAAAAATCTCGTCGCCCCCGCGGACCCTTCGCCTCGCAAACGGCTCCCATTTCCCCCCCTCTTATTAGCGTCACCACCCGGTGACCGTACCCAGAAATCCCCAAAATCGTCTATTTATATAACTAACCTCCCCCCCTTCGAAAACGAAATCATTTCCCAAAATGGCCCTCAAACTCCTCCCCCTCCTCCTCATCGCCCTCGCCGCCGCCGCCGCCGCCGCCGCCTCCTCAGCCGCCGTCTCCATCGGCGTCAACTACGGCGCCCTGGCCGACAACCTCCCTCCCCCGCCCCAAGTCGCCGCCTTCCTCAGGTCCCGCACCTTCATCGACCGCGTCAAGCTCTTCGACTGCAACCCCGACTTCATCCGCGCCTTCGCCGGCACCGGGATCTCCGTCGCCATCACCGCCCCCAACGGCGCCATCCCCTCCCTCGCCACCCCCGCGGGAGCCGCCTCCTGGATCCAGTCCAGCGTCCTCCCCTTCCTCCCCGCCACGAACATAACCCTCGTCCTCGTCGGCAACGAGATCATGGCCACCGCCGACAGGAACCTCATCGCCCACCTCGTCCCCGCCATGCGCTCCGTCAAGTCGGCCCTCTCCTCCGCCGGCCACCCCCAGATCCGCGTCTCCACCCCCCACTCCCTCGGCATCCTCTCCGCCTCCGAGCCCCCCTCCTCCGGCCGCTTCCGCCGCGGCTACGACAAGGCGATCTTCGCCCCGATGCTCAGGTTCCACCAGCAAACCAAGACCCCCTTCGTCGTCAACCCCTACCCCTACTTCGGCTACAACGGCAAGACCCTCAACTACGCCCTCTTCAAGCCCAACCCGGGGGTCTACGACCCGGCCACGAGGGTCAACTACACCAACATGTTCGAGGCCCAGCTGGACGCGGTCCACTCGGCGATGAGGAGGCTCGGGTTCGGCGACGTGGACATCGTCGTGGGCGAGACGGGCTGGCCCTCGGAGGCCGAGCCGGGCCAGATCGGGGTCAGCGTCGCGGACGCCGAGTCCTTCAACGGGAACCTGATCCGGTTCGTGAACTCGGGCCGGGGGACCGCCATGATGCCGGGCCGGAGGTTCGAGACGTACGTTTTCTCGCTCTTCAACGAGGACCTTAAGCCCGGCCCGATCGCGGAGCGGAACTGGGGCTTGTTCAGGCCGGACCTCAGCCCGGTCTACGACGCGGGGGTCCTCCGTGGGGGCCAGGTGAGCCTTTTGCTGCCCCTTGACTCTTTTGGGCTTGGGTTTCGGGGTTATTTTCCGAGCTTGCCACCGGGTCGAATCTCCTGGCTTTTTCTTTTTTTGGCACGTCGTTCTACGGGGATAGTGCGGTTGGTAGAATCGTAATTATTATGCCGGGGGGATAGTGGGCCGTAGCTTGGGCCATGGGATTCGTAGCTGATTAAGAGTTTACTACGCGGCTGTACGATTCCTCGTATAGTGACCTGCTTAAGTTTTAGATGAACCGGCTTCTTAGTAGTATGCATATTACGATAATGCCCTCCCGACATGGGCCATTCACGAGGCACGTGCGTTGGATAACTTTTTTCTCTCCCTCGATAAAAGAGTTTTGTCGTCGCTTTCCATTATGCTCTTTGCGGTGCGCGACTACGACAAGCAAGCTGGCGTCCCTAGATTCGACTTTTTACTTTTTTTTTGAACGCAAATAGGGAGCGAGGTATTTGTTAGTGGGGGTAAATGCGGAAAAAGTTAAAAGTAAATCCCAACCCCCTCTTTCTTTAGGAGGTTAAAGCTTGAGTTAACGGCCTAATGTGAAAAGTTTAAGGTTAATTCTTCCTACTTTTTTTGGGGAAGGTGACGTATCTGTTAACGGGTTGGTATGGAAAGTTCAAATTAGAATCTTATTTCTTTAGTTAATTATATGCTAACTAATTATCATTGCGAGTGAACTCACGCATGGCTTTTCTTTTCTTTTTTTTCTGTTGTCGGTGCAGACTGCGAGTCCAACGCCGGCACCCTCAGGCTCCGGCACCAAGTGGTGCGTACCAAAGCCCGACGTGACCGAGGCCTCCCTCCAATCAAACATCGACTACGTGTGCAGCACGGGCCTAGTCGACTGCAAGCAGATTCAGGACGGCGGATCCTGCTTCCTCCCCAACACTCTTCAGAACCACGCGGCGTTCGCCATGAACGCCTACTACCAGGCCGCGGGCCGAAATGACTACGACTGCGATTTCTCAAACACGGGCGCGCTGACCGCCACGGATCCGAGCTACGGGGAGTGCAAGTACGACGCTTGAGAAGTTTGGGGGGCGGGGGGTCGTTGATTTGTGAAGCGTGTATTGGTTTATTTAATGGGGGGCAGCAGGTTTATGAGTTAAAAAGCTGTTGCTGCTTTATGCTGTGTTTAGAGGTCTAGTTTAGAGCTGTTTAAGCTGATTTATTATACTCACGGATGGACGTTGAATTACTGATGTACTTAGAACAGGGATTTGCTAAAATGATGCCTTGAATCTTTTAAATGGGCTTTTCTTCCTTCTGTTATTAATCTACTATTATTTTTATTATTATCTGGTGCGGTTTGCGATTGCATTGGTTAATTTGTTGGTTTTATATTGTTATTATACAAAAAGGCTAAACTAACAGATTGGACTATAGTAAAATGATACGCTCTTTTGTTAATAGGGCGTCAAAAATTGTTGTCGGCTGCAACTTTTTGATCAAGCCAAGGGCCCGATCGTCATCCTCCCCTACGCCCTCACACATGTCGGTGAACGGCTACAGCTTTCAGTCGCTGTTATCGCAGCAGATAGTTCTCCATTTATCTTTGGTTTTTCTAGAAATTGTCAAAAGAATCACAGCAAAGTTTTCTATCTCTAAGTCAGTAGTCCCCAAATTCTCTGATGATCTCAAGTCATAACAAAAGACGTCTTCTCGGTATCTTCTGTAACACTCTACACCTTAAAGGAAGACGGTAAACACAACAGTCACTCTTGGACTTGCTCAGCTAACCATCATGAGAGTACAAATCCTGCGTGATAATATTTGCGCGCTATTGATATGAAAGCAGCGAAGGCATCCCAAGCGCGTAATTTCTCTGTACTCGACTTTGCGAGGAAACAAACATTAGCAAATGAGCATGAATACACATCTGAAACCAGGAAAGGAGAAAACGTCGAGGGAATAGATCACCTGGTTGATCTAATCATCCCTTATAAAATACCATAATAATTCTTTTACTACTATCTCAAGGTATGTAGAGCATGAGAAATATGAATCATCAACTTGGATGATACATCATGAGATTTTTTTAGTCCATTTCTTGGGGACATTTGCGCATATCCGAAATGATGCTAAGTAACGCTATCAGGAGTCAGTCATGTAGTGCAAGAAGATTCACATACTAACTCTACACAAAATCAATGCTGAATCTAGATGAGAGACTGAATGTTATAATGAATAAAGTGAATGTTGAAACTGAACTTGTTATCCTCTTCTCTCTCTCTCTCTTATATTCACCTATTTTCTGACTTGTTTTCTTCTCTGTTCACATCTAGATTGTTTTCTTCTCCATTCACATCTAGATTGTTTTCTTCTCCGTTCACATCTAGATGCAAGCTAATAATCCCCTTTAATCCCAATAATTCTCAACTTAAAAGCCCCAAACATCACTTGTGGAATCTAGCAATTGTTACATTAGAAGCCCAAAACTTTGAAGAAAATAAGGATCTATGAAAACTGGATACTACAAATAATAACTCACATCCATAAAACATCAGTACTAGCATCCTTCATCTCCACAGCACAAACACAAACACAAACACATGCACATGCACGCATGCACAGAAGGCCTACAAAATGTCAATCATGTTAAATAGCTTAATGAAACGAGATTCATAAGCAAGGGGGATGACTTTTAAGAGAAAATCAGCAATTTCCGTAAACCTAAAAAATTGAGACAAATAGCAGTTTAATGTGCAGTTTTTGTCCATTCCCTGCAATGAACCTCCAATTCTTCCTTTGTGTCCTCATAAGCATCAATATTGATCAGCCCACTAAGTCCGAGGATATACCACCTATTCCTCTTCCACCAATAATGGCTCTTATGACAACTCAAATACTAGACGCTAGTTTACTTTAAGATATACAACTATATGATTAAGAGTTGAGCTTATGCTTAAAAGGGGGTATGTCTGTCATTAATATAAATGGAAAAATTGATAGTTGGATTATGTCCAATAGAGGAGTATGTCAAGGTGATCCTTTATCTCCTCTTTTGTTTGTTTTGGCAGCTGATTCTTTCCACCAGAATGTTGAATTTAGCAGCTGAGGCTTCTCTTATTAAAGGATTGGGTCCTAACAGTATGAGTCAGAAAGTTTGTTGCCTTCAATATGCGGATGATACTCTGATTTTTGTAAAAACAAAAAAGAACAGCTGACAATTCTAAAATTAAATTTATATTGCTTTGAATCAGCATCTGGTTTAAAATAAACTTTAATAAGAGTTTGCTTATTGCTCTTGAGGATAATGAGGTTTTGCAACATAATTTGGCTGGTATGTTGAATTGTAAAAGTGGAAGCTTTCCTATTACATATCTTGGAGTTTCTTTGAGACCTGGAAAATTAAAAAAAGAAGATTGGTCTCCTTTAATTGAGAAGTTTGAGAGAAGATTAGCTTTATAGAAGGGGAAATCTTTATCAAGAGGAGGAAGATTAGTGTTAGTTAATGCAGTTCTTTCTTCCATGCCAATTTTCAGGATGTCATTCTTCTTACTTCCTGTGTGGCTTATTGGTAAAATTAACACAATGAGAAGAAGATTTCTGCGGACTGGTTCTTTGGAACATAAGAATACTGCTAATTTGGTTAAATGGGAAGAGGTGTGTAGATTTAAAAAGTTTGGTGGCTTGGGTATTATAAATATGAAATTATGAACAAAGCTTTGTTGGGGAAGTGGATTTGGAAGTGGTTTGATAATAAAATGGATCTGTGGAAACAAATAAGTTTTTACAAATATTTTGAGAATAAAAATTGGACATAATACTTTTATTGTGATAGAAGATTCTTATCACATTTCTGGAAGAATTTTTTTGTTAATGCTGAAAGCTTTTTGTGCAGTACTCGTGTAGAAGTGGGGAATGGAAATCAAACTCTATTTTGGCTTGACAAATGGACATGTGCAAATACACTGGCTTCTATGTTTCCGTTTCTTTTTAATATTGCATCTTCCTCTTTTGCTTCTATTAGCAGTTTAAGAAAAAAGATAAATAATGAATGGATTTGGGATATTCAATTTCAAAGGCAGTTGACTGGAAATTTGGTTTTCCAATATGTTAATACGTTGAACAATATGATGCTTGCTAATTTTGTACACAGGGAGGACAAAAGAATTTGGATTTGGGAAGCAAAAGGCAAGTTTACTGATAATTTGTTTTATCAATTTCTTATTGATGGAGGTTTAAGATATGATTGCACAAATCTTTGGAAACCCCCTGTTCCTTTAAAGGTGAAATTTCTGGTCTGGTTGGCTTCAAGGCATGGAATAAAAACAAAAAAAAAGGAAAAGAAAGGGGTTCATATGGATTTGATGTGTTGCTTTTGTTCCAAAGAAGAGGAAAATCATCTTCATCTTTTTGGAAAATGTGAGTTTGTATATTCAATATGGAGATCTATTCAATATAAATTAAAAATTAAAAAAGATTTTACTTTGTATTCTTTAAAAGAAATTTGGAATACTTGGACTAAGGAGGAGAATGATAGTTGGAATATTGAAAGAGATGTGATTATTTGTTCTCTTATTTGGTGTATTTGGCAGGAAAAAATGATAGTATTTTTTCAAATAAGAGGAGGAGATCACTTGAGCTTTTGGAAAAAATTTTGACTTTTGCGAAATTTTGGATAGGTTCACAGATGGTATCTGATCGTGCAGCTAGATTGCAAGAGAGGAGGAAAAGGGAAAGGATTTTTGCTGCAAATGTCAGAGTTCCTGTACCTGCTACTGGGAGTGCGGTAGATACGATGATTTTGCTGGAATGAAGGCTAATCCGGGAAAAGTGAATTTGTTTTGTTGTTTAAATATGGAAACTTTGTATAAGTGTTGGTTTTATGCTACATTTTATGTTTTATGCTACATTTTATGCTATGCTGTTGATAGATGATAGCAGGGGAGGTGAACTGGTGTAAATCATAGCTGATTTAGTGTACACATTCTTGGTTGGGGATGTGTATTATTTTGTAACCAATTTTGTTTAATTTAGCTAGCTGGATTACTATTTTGGTAATCCATCCTTTTTCTCAAAAAAAAAAAAAAGGATTAAGAGTTGAGCTTTAGTAATACCATTAATCAATTTGCACTTAACGCTAGCATCAACCAGTACACCCATTCCTCCCGCAACAACTACAAAGTATTTGATCATAAGCATCAATAATTCCCGGTAATCCAGCAAAGCCCAAACAAGTGATATAGTACTAAAGCATCCAATAATAGCTCATATGCGAAACATTCGAACATATAATAGCTTACAAGATTTAGCGATACCATTATGAGCTCAATTACGCCACCAACCAATTCAAGCTCAAGGTATACTCACGTTTTGATACAATACCATGACGTAAAAAAGCAAATAACAACATAGCATATAAAGCAAATAGAACTTACTCAACAATCTGCATTACTTCCTCTCCTCCCGCTTTCGATGCTTGCTTTTCTCATCTGACTGCTTCTTCCTCCTTGCCGTAGTCTCATCGGATTCACTACTACCCAAATCGCTCTTCCTATGCCGCCCATGCCTTCGTTTATGCCTCCTACGCCTATCTCTCTCGTCCTCCGACTCCTTATCAGAATCATCTTCATCATCCTCCCTCCTCCGATGATGACTCCTCCTCCTCCTCTTCTCCTTCCTGCTCTTCCTTCGATCCTCCTCATCCTCATCCGAACTTGAATCCCTACGCCTCCTCCTCCTATCTTTCCTATCCTCACTCTTCGACTTCTTCTCACCTCTCCTCTTCGACCTGCCCCTCCTCCTCTCCTCCACTTCCTTCACCTCCGCCCTCTTCTTCCCCCTCTTCCCGCCGAGCCTCTCCGCGATGATCCTCTCCATCTCCGGATCCTCGTCCGAATCCTCGCTATCGCTCTCCTCCTCATCCTCGCTCTCGCTCTCACTCCCCTCCTTCCTCTTCTTGATCTTATCGAACATCGCGTTCGCCCTCTCGATCGCTCCCTCATCCTTCTCCACATCCTCCTTCACGCTGAGGAAATTTCGACACTGGAACGTCAAGTGGCCGACCCGGCCGCACTTCTTGCAGGCGCCACGTGTCTCGTCGGCGTTGGATCCGGTGATGCGAGCGAGGGCGAGGAGCCCCTGGAAGCTGGCGTAGGCGTTGTCTGATCCGGGTTCGCCGTCATCGGCGGCGATGTTCGGATCGGATTTCGAGGAGTTCGGATCTTTGTCTTTGGTGGAGGGAGCGTAGGGATCGTACCCGATGGCGCTTTGCCAGATCCCGTGGGTTTGGAGGGCGGCGCTGCTGTGGACCCGGTTGTTCGCGGGCATCCGAACCCGACCCGCTGTCGCCGGCATCTTGGATGGCGGTGGTTGAGGACGGGGACGAAATTAGGGTTTCGGCGATTTGGGTATTTTTGGGAGGGGGGTTGAGAGGGGAGAGAGAGAGAGAGAGAGAGAAAGAAAATTGTTATTATTTTAATTTGCACGGAAAAATGAAGCGGGCTGCTAAATACACTGGGCTAAGGCCCAAAGAATTACTGGCAAAATATTAAATGACGAATATGCCCCTGTGATATGATGTAATGACCAACGGCCCAGTCTCTTTGGAGTCGCTCTATTCTTCGAGCAGCGCCTCCATTTTTCTCGTGGTCAGAGGTTTGAGAAGAGGAAGCGAGTCGAGAGGTAGAAAAAGAGGGAGAAGAGAAGGGGTAAATTACAAGAATACCCTCGATCGGAGAGTTTCCCCTCTCAGCTCAGATCGCAGGAGCCCTTCTCTAGGTTAGTCTCTCTCTAACCTCAACAAATCTCTTTAACTATTTATTTATTTCGAAAAATTAATTTCTCTGTGTATTGTGACTATTATGGGGTTTTCTCTATTGCAGGAAATTTAGCTCACGATTTCTTTCTATGAGTTGCTAATTCATACTTCTACTGATTACTTGACCTGATTTTGTCTCTATTTTGTAAAATTTTCGAAACCCATATGGAATTCATGCAATTTTTGCTTTCAATCCTGTAAAACTCTGTGAGAAAGCAACAATTCGCACACAAAGTCACATTTTTATTTTCAAATATTTTGGGGTTAGAGAAGTTTTGGGAGAATGGTTACAAGTACATGGCTGCAAGCACATAGTTCAAGAATCATGATAATGCAACCATTGCAAATCCCCTCAACCACTTACCCGATTTCTGGCCCTTATCTTCCCACACGACCTTTAAGAAAACTAGTTCAAGTAAAGGCAAGTTCCACAAATGAAAGCAATGACTCAACTACCACCCCACAATCAAAGAGTCCTATAACAACCGTTCTTGATGTTCCGATGATTCTATGGAAGAAGACGGTGCAGCCGCTGAGTGATTTTGGGTTCGGTCAGAGGAGCATTTGGGAAGGGGGACTTGGTTTGTTTGTTGTCACTGGGGCAGCTATCTTCGCTCTAAGTATGGTGTGGTTGAGGGGCTATCAGTTGAGGGCTCGGTTCAAGAAATATCAGGCGGTGGTCGAGTTCTCTCAGGCTTGTGGGATTTGTGTGGGGACGCCGGTGAGGATTCGAGGTGTGACTGTTGGGAGCGTCGTTCGAGTCAATTCGTCTTTGAGAAGTGTTGATGCAGTTTTTGAGGTATGTGGATGTGTTATTGGTTTCTTTCTCAATACTTTTCAAGTGAGGCATATTTACATAGATTTGTTCATGTTTTGCTCAAGTCTGATAATATTTTGATTGAGACACGTTCTTTTAAAAGAAACTACTTATTTTATGTTGGAACATATGCTGTTGTATGGGTGGAACATATGCTGTTGTATGGGTCAAACTCACCAGTATTCCTCATATATATGATTGAGAGTATTGAGTCAGTTGAAACTTAAAAAAACATTGATGATGCATGTACTTTTCATGGGGCTTTTGCAAAAAAGAAAAGAAAATCATACTAATGGTTATGATATGGAAGTCAATTTTACTTCTAGTAGAAGAAAGCACATACTTGTTATTTAACTTTGCCCCTGTATATGTATTCGTGACTTTAGAGACGTCAAAATTTGAATGTTTTTGGTGTTCTGCAGTTAGTTATCATTGCTTTTTCTCCAAGAAAAAAAAATGTTTATCTTATATGATTCGAACTTTTGCGAGCAAATACCATGCTAGACATCATTATTCTCATCATCATCCTAGGCTAAGCTTTTGTTCTATGATAATGGTTCATTAAGGAGTTGAATTTTAATTAAGAAAATTCCAGAAAATATTTCATGAACAATTATCTCATGTAACAGGTTTGTTAAAAGTTAAACCTTTTCTAGTTGGCGTGGTATTCCTAACCATGCGTCCATGGACAAAATGGGAGGTTGATGTTAGACTTAATGACCAGTTGGTGATGTGAATATTGCATGGCAACGTAAAACCTTTTGTTTTATTGGTACCAACTGTACGATGTATTTGTATAGCTATAGTATATATCTCCATTATCTCTGATGTTTTTATAGTTGAGCGATTATAGAAGAACAAAGAAAAGACATCCATACATGATACTTGAAAGCATGGGATAAAGCATGTGCAGATGAAATGCAACTGCATGTACCATTATGAACTAACTAAATCCTTCATTCATCTATATATGATTAATCCCAGCACAGTGCTAACTTTACTGATCCATAAATTCTTGTACTTAGGTCATTATTCTACTTCACTTCCCTTTTCTTATGGTTTCTTTATCCTCTCTGTGGCAGGTTGAAGATGACAAAACTATTATACCTCGAAATTCATTAGTTGAGGTTAATCAGTCTGGTCTGCTTATGGAAACACTGATTGATATTACTCCTAAAGATCCTCTTCCTACACCTTCATTAGGCCCACTTGATCCAGATTGTAGTAAAGAAGGTCTTATTGTTTGTGATAAAGACAGGATTAAAGGAAAGGAAGGAGTAAGTTTGGATGCACTAGTGGGAATATTCACTCGTCTTGGACGAGAAATGGAAGAAATTGGCGTTAAAAAGAGTTATGCACTGGCTGAAAAGGTGGCAGAAATTGTACAAGAAGCACAGCCCTTGATTTCAAAGGTTTGAAAGTTTGTTGATTACATCCATTGCTCTCTAGCAATTGCAGTGCCAGGTCTCTTTATTTAAAATATGTTGCAAATCCTGGTAACTTTAATAATTTGCTGACTTTTTGGTCTATCTTTAAGTAATCCATTCCTTATTATGTGAGAAAAAGATTCCAACCTGAATCCACAACTCTAAACTATTGGATAAGGTCGAATCCTTAGAACATAGAAGCAAACAATAACTGAATTTGTGTATGTTGTTTAATGTTCTAGTTAAGTATGATGCATCTCTGGAAGTTTTTCTTGTATTTATGATTGGTAGAACATTGAGTTTAGTGTGCATCCTTGCCTTCGTGGTTTTCTTGTGCTCACCTTATATGGTGAAGAGCATGGTTCTATGTTGTGGCATTCTAACAACTGAGGAACATTTGGTGGCTGTGGTGCAAAGCTATGAATATTGTTGCATAGTTCTCTTAGAATGAATACTAAGATGCTGAAAGGGGTCAGAGAGGTTAATTCTTTACCCGCTTCAGTCAATATGTTAACATAACCCTAAAAAGAGTGATAAATCATGTTAAATGTTGAGAAAGTCAACTAACCCTTCCCACGTTTTAAACCCACATTTATTTTGAAATAGTCATCATTCTCTCCTTCCATATTTCTTAGTCTGGAGGAATGCACGATGGTTTGCATGTTGTCCATGTCGTCAATGACAGCTCTTTACAGTTGTTTCGAGTTAAAATGCTCTACATTGGCAGTATGTAATTGATTTGCAGATTGTTTACAAACTTTTTCTTATTCTCTTGGCTGTTGGAGCTGATGATTCATTCATACTTGACAAACAGTTTATATGGTGTGGTTAAAATTTTCAGATTTGAACAACTTCTGTTTATGCCTTGCACTGGTTTTCGTTTGAGTTGGCAGTATGTAATTGATTTTGCAGATTGTTTACAAACTTTTTCTTATTCTCTTGGCTGTTGGAGCTGATGATTCATTCATAATTGACAAACAGTTTATATGGTGTGGTTAAAATTTTCAGATTTGAACAACTTCTGTATTTATGCCTTGCACTAGTTTTCGTTTGAGTTATCTTATGTATTATTTTCCCTTCAAAATTAATCATTTATCTAACTCTACTAGTACATTGGCGTCAATCATCTCATAAAGCATCATAGGTGCCTACTTTTGCTACGAATACTCATTTATGCTCTCTATTAGAATAGACATGTTTCCGTGACAGCATTATTTTTTTGCTGAATTTTTATGCATTCTCCTTGATAAATACTAGCTAAAATGGCATGCCATCATGTTACAGATTGAGCTAATGGCTGAAGATATCCAGCCATTGCTTGTTGAGGTTCGTGATAGTACGATTTTGAAAGATGTTGAGAGCTTGACGAAAAGCTTGGCTGAAGCGACTGAAGATCTAAGGTACTTCTGATGTAACTGAGAATTTGGATGCCTTAAGCTGAATTTGTCATATTGAACTTACAGAGTAGGCTGCTTGTTTGTCTTTGTATTTATCACCATCACCAAGAACACTAATCACTGATTGAACATGGTCCGACTGATGCCTAAGATGATATGAGTGCATAATAGTTGGCCTAACCATTTATTTAATTACGGTCAAAAGACCTTGTTGATTAAACAGGCACTTCTCTTATAATTATTATCTGTTATCAGCAATTTTAATACTCCCATATAGATGAATCCTAGAAAACCATATATATTACATATTGATCTTTGATGCCAAAGGCAGGAGGGAAACTTTACTGCAAAGCGTTTGCTTTATTTTTCTCATGGCAGTTTTGTATATTTGATGAACTTCCATGTGTTTTACTAATTTAGGTTCAATAATGATCCTTTGTGTAAAACAATCATTTAGCAAACATCCAATACAGTTCACTATACCTGCTTTCTACTTCTATTCCATGGATTCTGGTTTCGTGAAGTTCACTGCACAAACTTCTAACACAACCTTCCTGATTATATTGCATTCAGCTTATTTACGTTTCAAGATGATTTTCAGTTTTTGTTAAATTCAGGTTGTGTGTTTCACTTTTGATGTGGAAAATAGTATTTCATGCAGAAGAAATTTCTACTCGTAGTAATGTGAATCTTGTTCTTTTTACTTTTTGTTTAGTTCATACTTGGTCACTTCGCAGTCTGTGTTTTCTTTAGTAATGTAGCATATGGAACATATGGTTGCACGTGTTTATATCAACGTAGTTGTCAGCTGACATGTCTCGTCATATCTAGATAATGGATTCATGAATAAGATGTATCTTATTATTAGTTTATGACCCAGTGTAACTTAATTGAATCAAACTGATAGTTTTGAGTTCTTATTATCCAAAACTGATACACCTCGATGCTAACCTGTAGCTTAGGTGTAAATTATGGAACAAAATAGAAATAAATCCTCATGGATTTTCAGAACCGTCTGTCATTTTCTCATTTTCTCTCATGTGCTTGCAGAAAGGTACAATCTTCCATTATAACCCCCGAGAACACTGAACTCATACGGCAGTCTATTTTTACCCTTATATACACATTGAAGAATATTGAGGTGATAAATTTATTTACCTTCTCTCACAGTTCTCTACCTCAATTAAGCAGAATGTTTCATAACAATTATTTATTTGTTTGTTCGTTTCAGGGTATAAGCTCGGATATCTCAGGCTTCACAGGCGATGAAGCGACTAGGAAGAATCTAAAGTTGCTTATCAAGTCACTAAGCAGACTATTGTAGGAAATCTTTAACTCCATTGTAAATTTATTTGGGCATATACACAATGGTCAGTGGCATTTTGAGATCAGCATATATTAGCTAAGGATTAAGGAGCATCTAAGGTTTGTGTGTGTTGGTTAGACTTTCGGGTACTTTATATTCTTTTTTAGGAAGACAAAACTTTGATGTCTAGACTGGTAACCGCAGATTTTGGATGAAGTGGGGGTTTGTGTTTCTCTGAACTCTTTAATTGGCAAATTGGATGTTAAGAAATTGTGTCGATCTCCGAAGTCTAGTTCGTATTATACCGCCTGAGTCTTATAACATGTGATAGTTGTGGTTGTGAGTTAAGAAATTTGATGTTGAAGAATCCTAGCAATTGTTTATACTTTCATTGTTCTTAGCAGGTTCAAGTATATGGACCTGTTTGCATATTGATTCACAATTATATGACAATACGAATTATTCAAGCCTCGGATTTAACTTCTCCAATCTCTGATTCGAGTTTACGCGTTTGAATGCATATTTAAAGCATTGTAGTTGACCGCTCTCGAGTTTATCATGTAATTTTGTTGGAGTATGATATATGCAATGTGGTGAATTCCCCGGAAAATGAAAATAAAAAACATTTTATCTGAACTTAGTAGCTCTAAACCATGCTATTCAACATAGTAGCAAAGTGATGAATTAAGCAGAATTCAACTTAAAAGTTGTGGTTGCAAGGTTTTCGAACTCCAATGGCTACCAACTTTAAAACCCCAACACAAGTTCAAAATATCGGCTTCCCCCACAACCGTAATCATAAATCGCAAAACCTAATACAGAATCAAACAACTAATTGCAACTACTAATGACAACAGTTGCATTCAACAAGGATCTAACGTGTGTTGTGCCAATTATTGGAAACACTAGAGATTTCCGACAAAAAAAAAAAAAAAAATTCTTTTATCCCCCATTATCTTGCCAAGGGTTCGCTCATTGAGCAAACAAATAATGTCGCTGCGATCCAAACTAAAATTGTAATCGAGTTGAATCTGTTCCTCCGAAGTAACAAGCAACAGGAACCAGTGGATAGCCGAGAAAATTAGTCAGAAGTAGCGGCCCCCTGGTTAAGTTCGGCGAATCTCATCCCAACCCTCATTGAGTGCTTCAAGAACTTCTCAGCACATCGGCGAACGCATGTTTCTTCTTGTTTGTCAAGTGACTTGCGCTTAAACGAATCTATGCAATCGGTGAAGCATCTCTCTACCAGTGTATTGTACATTCTCAAGCTGCAGGATAAAAAACATAAGAGCAAGTTACCGACTTACCCTTCTAACAATTAACTTGCTAGCCTGTTTCCTCTTTGCGGATAAATAATAACAGGAATTCGCAATAGTCTACAATAAAGAAGTACGATACAACAACATTCCAGATTGTTTATAAGAATTTATTCTCAAAGGTATAACCAAGAGAGTGAAGAATAGTAAACTTACTTAATCATAGGAGGTTACACCATTCAAAGTAGAAGCTCGCTCCGGAAACCATAAATCAATTGTAACACTTTTAAGGACCATTCTAAAAATTACTAGCCAAGGTTGAAAAATATGGGATAATTCGTTTGAGTTTTCTCGGTCCAAAGTAACAAATTCTGGTGTTGGGTAAACCAATATCTCATGATGTTCGGAAAAAAAAATCCTATTCCCTTGGAATCTTTTTAGGACCGTAAATATCTACACCATTGTAGAATGCTGACTATGTATGAAGGGAAAGCAAACCAAGGAAAACTCGGTAACTCAAGGTTGGAAGATTTGCGGAGGATTATGCTCCTAACCTTAAAAATTATTCATCACATGTCTCCACTCCCCTCAGAGGGATAACAGTAGATTTGCTAACAGAAAATTAGATAATACAAGGATGCCAATGCATTCAGGAATTTAAGAACCGAAGGAGCTCTAGCTTCTTGAGATTTGAGAGTGCTAGTAGCCTATGTCAAATGGAGGATGGTGAGTATACATCGGATCAATTGAATATAAAACCCTCCGTGTAAAGTTTCGTGTTACCATATATCAACTGAGATTTTAATTTAATTTAACATGTAAAGGCTATCACTTAGGACCTCATATTAGCTTAGGGGGTGTTTGGTTACATTTCTATAAATTATAGGAAATGTTTTCCATCCAAAATTTGATTACCTTGTATTTCTTAAAAAAATTATAGGAAAAGTTTTGAGAAGTTAAAAAGTACAAATTTTCTTACTTTTTGTATTGTGCTTGTTTGGTTCAAAACAAGAAAATTACTCATAACTTTTGGGAAAATAACAACATTTCTTATAATTTATAGAAATGTAACCAAACACTCCCAACTTTATAGAAAAGTGAGAACTTTATAGAAAAGTGTTAATGAGTTTTATTATTTAAATAATGAATGCGTCAGATTTCCAAGAGATTTCCGCCCATTTTAGAAGGAAATCAATTTCTATAAATTTTGGTACTTTTCTATACTTTATAGAAAACATTTCTGTAAATCTTTTTTGAGCCAAACACAGTTTGTGGAAATATATAGAAAACTCTTAATTATAGAAATGCCATTGTTTGTACTTTTTGAGAAAACATTTCTCAAAAACAATGCAACCAAACACCCCCTTAGAGAAAATAAAGCTGAATCGTACAAGCCCTTGTACATGGTAAAACATCTAAAATTGGCATCAGTCAACAAATTCATGGAAATATTGCGTGAGATTAGCCGCATTCATCGCCATTATATTCTGATCAAATTTATTCATGTCTAACCTCAGCATATCAACTTAAGTGACGCTGAGGAATGAAAAAAAAAAATCCAGATAACTTTTGCACTATTAATTTGGCACCGAAGAGAATCGAAAAAGATCATACCTTTATTAACAACTAGCATGAATCTACATGGTAACCACATCCATCACCATTATCTTCTGATCAAACTCTAAATTGTTGCTAAATTAATTAAAAATGGCAAAAAAGATCATATTTTGTTCTGCAATTAGCATGAATCTCCATGAAATAACTCTCTCTCTCTCTATATATATATATAAAATAATACAAAAAACTGAATAATTCGTAGAAAAGACTGATCGAGGAAATCGAAAAGGGACCTGTCGCGGATCTGGAGTTGCTCGATCATGGTGGACATGCGAGCCTTGTCCTCTTCTGGGAGATTGTCCAGGTCTCCGAGCAAGCCCTTGTCCATTTCTCTCTTTCTTCCAGAAAAAAGATCGCTCCTTTTTCGATGCCCGTAGGGTTTTTAATTATAAGAGAGAATAGAGGAAAAGGTGGAGAGATCTGAAACCCTACTCTCCTCGGATTTTGAGCAGGGGGCGAGTTTTCACCGATGTTTTCTTAATTTCTATGGGCCAGGCCATATGATAACTTGTTCAATCGCCCACATTGCGAAATGGGCTTCTCAATTCTAGTTGTTCCCGCCAAATATCTTTTTTTTTAGAGTATAAGGGTACCTCCAACAGTTTCTTTAAAATTTTCTCCAAAATAAGGAAAAAAAAATCATATTCTCCAAATTATTTTTACACCAACTCCAACAGCTTCCTTATTTTGAAAAATCCTTTTTTTCCTCTAAAAGTTTGGAGAATGCTGCAGATTTGGGGAAGCTTCCCTATTTTTTCTCCTCCATCCCTATTTTGGGGAATGAGATGAGGAATCTGTTGGACCAAAAACCTAACTAAATTCTAAAAAAATGAGAAATGAAAAAACTGTTGGAGATGCTCTAAATATCATGGAATATTATTTATGACTTGAACACCACCACAAAGTTTAAGGTAGATCTCTAGTGAATATCATAGGACAAATTTTTAAAAGAACCTATTTTTTTAATTTATTAAGCAAAAACGACCAGTTATATTTTTAAAGAGCAAAAACGACCAGTTATATTTTTAAAGAGCAAAACCGACCATTTGAAGGGCCGAACTGTACGGGACTAGTAGTCCCGTACAGTTTGTTTTAATCCCTTTATCTTCCCAAACCCACCCTCTCTCCTCCGTTCTCATCCCCCCCCTCCCCCCCTCCAGTGACCTCTTAATTTCCCAACCCCCTCTCTCTCCTCCGTTCTCATCCTCCCCCCCCCCCTCTCTTAATGCTTGTTCGGTGAAGCTTCTTAGGGCAGTAGTAGGCTGTAGGCCCTTCTCGTTCGTCGCGGTGTCCAAAGGGAAGTACCTCTCGGCGTGCTGCTTGGGGATCACGAGCCTGTTCAGCTTTCCCACGTCGCTCGGCGTCACTACTTTGTCGAACATGTGCTCCTTCTCGACCGCCGCGGGAGAATTCGTGGACGAAGACGTAGGGCCCACGGCAGCGGCGGCGGGGGCTGGGGGTGGGCCCCAGTTAATTGTGGTGGAAGACTACTCCAATTATTACCTGAACAATGGGGAGCCGCTGATCAAAGAAGAGAAGGCTGACATAGTGAAATATACAATAGGAACGATGAAATGCAGAGGAGAAGCGAGCATTTTCTAATGGAAAATTTCGAAGGGGACAGGTACCGAACAGTTGGTGGGCGTGGCAATGGCACCTGGCTCTAGGCTTACAGACAGATTGAAGGAAGAAGACGACAATGAAGGTGCATTAAAAACTCCTTCCTTCATGCCCCTTTGATGAGAAATGACTAATACTGGTGACGAGGAGGAGAACCCAAATCGCAGAACCACCATTAGAGAGCTTTTGTCGAGTTGCTATTTTATATTGGGCTTTGTTCAGATTATTTTTGATCTTTTTGCTCGTTTGGGTGTTTGCTTGAATCGACTCTTTGTGCTCATCTGAGGAAGATGATGAGAACGGAGGAGAGAAAGGGGGTTGGGAAAATAAGAGGGCGGGGATTAAAACAAACTGAACGGGACTACTAGTCCCGTACAGTTCGGGTGCTGCAAAAACCGACCCTTTTCTCTTTAAAGGGTCGGTTTTGCTCTTTAAAAATATAACTGGTCGTTTTTGCTTAATAAATTAAAAAAATGGGTTCTTTTAAAAATTTGTCCAATATCATAAACTTCACACAATTTTCAAATAAATATCATCGGCTTTAGTCAATACCATAAAACATACACAGGGAATATTTTTGGCAAAAATTTAAATATATGACATTTTGCTCTTAAAATTTTGTAATATTTGTTTACAAAGACTTGACGGTAGGGGAAATTTTCAAAACAGTCACAAAAAAGTTTTTTATTTTTTAAAATCGACCAATTTTTTTTTTTATTTATCAAAATCGACCCACTTTTTGCCACGTGAGCTTAATGAAGTTCCTAAACAGTCGGGGTTGACAACCCCGAGTGTTTAGGAGGGTGTTAAACCCTAATTAGAACCTTTAAACCAGAAATTTTCATGTCCTAAACAGTCAGGGTTGTAGATACAAATACATAGTGAAATATCAGAATTTTGTATTTAAAATATCTAAGTATTATCTAATTTTTTTTCCATCTCTCTTTGTAAATCACGCCATCTGGATTCTCTATCACTCGCGCTCTCAGATACCATCTCTTCAACCGAAGGAAGCTCCTCGGCCCCAAAAGGCGATCCCACGGTCTCCCCCCTCTCAATCCCCATTATTGCTCAATTAGGGTTTTTAGAGCTCAGGATCATCATCATAAATCATCATCAGATCCCCAATTTAGGCGGCGGAGATGCCCAGCAGCGGATTCTCTGGCCTCGTCAGCTCGCGCAAGGTCGACGTCACCATCGACCTGGGGAACCCCTTCCTCAACAAGACAGTCGATGGATTCCTCAAGATCGGAACGGTAAAAATTTCTCCTGAATCCGCTCTCCGTTCTCGATTTAATCGATATTTTACGGTAAATTGCGTACTGATTTGTGGTTTTTTTTTGATTCACGCAGGTTGCTGCTTCTAGTGTTGCTGTTGAGGAGACCTACCACTGCCTCAAAAAAGGTTCTTCTTCTTTTTTTAAATATAAAAAAATTAATTTTTGATTTTACCCTTTTATTCATTTCTTTCTTCTGCTTCGATGCCCTGGCTCTATTTCGTTGTTGGTACTATGCAGGTAGCGTTTCGAAAGCTAAAGTCGAGGATGCTGTAAGTAACCCTCTTAGCCCTTTCAAATATTGATACTTAGAGCGTTGTGTTTGTGGGGTTAAGCTCGCGAGTATTCTTTTTAGTTCTTTTACTGAGTTTGTACTTCGCCTTGTGCGTGATATTTCTTGAAGGCTTGATGATTAAGCAGTTTTTGCATTTTCGTTCATTTCGACCAAATAGTAAATAATTACTCAAAGTTCAAAATTCATGATTTTCATGAGCATGACCCAATGATTTTTGTTCGTTTTTGTTCGTTTTGACGTAATGACAAATAATTATGTAGAGTGTAAAATTTACGGTTTCATGAGCTATAAAACGTGATTTTTGTTCAGTTTTATTTAGTTATGACCCAATGGAAAACAATTAACCGGAGCTCAAAATTCACGATTGTTATGAGCTATAACCCACGTTTTTGTTCATTTTGACCCAATAATAATTAGTTAAGCCGAGTTCAAAATTCACAATCTTCATGAGCTTATAACTCACGATTTTTGTTCTTTATCTTTCGTTTGACTCAATGTCACGGGGTGTTAAAAATTCATGATTTTCATGAGCTACAGTTCGCGATTTTTGTTTATTTTCATTCATTTTGACACAATAATGAATAAGAAAGCAGAGTTCAAGATTCATGATTTTCATAAGATATAACCCACAATTTTATTATTTTCCTCTTTTCGGCCAAATGTTAAGTGACATTTAAAATTCACGATTTCATGAGCTATAACCTTCGATTTTTGTTTATCTTTATTTCATTTTGACCCAAAAACTTATGCAAAGTTCAAATTCCATAATTTTTATGATCTATAATCTATGATTTTTATTTTTTTGTTTATTTCGACCCAATGACAAATAACTAAGCGAAGTTCAAAAGTCACGAATTTTTCAAGCTATAACCCACAATTTCTATTCATTTTGTTCGTTTCGACCCAATGACATAATTTTGCAGAGTTTGAAATTCACGATTTTCACGAGTATAACCCATAATTTTTATTTATTTTTGTTCATTCTGACCTAATTGCAAATAATTTTACGGAGTTTCAAATTCACGGTGTTAGTGGCTATAATCCACAAATTTTGTCCATTTACGTTCGTTTCAAGCAGATGATAAATAATATTGCGGAGTACAAAATTCACAATTTGAGCTATAAATCACGTTTTTAGTCTATTTTCATTTGTTTTGATCCAATGACAAATAATTCTGTTCATTCAAGATTCATGATTTCATAAACTATAACCCACAATTTTTATCCATTTTTATTCGTTTTGACTTAATAACAAATAATTAACTAGAATTTAAAATTTATAATTTCATGAGCTATAACCCACTATTTAATTTTTGTTCTTTTCGACCTAATAATAAATAATCGTGTGGAGTTCAAGATTCACGATTTGGGCTATAACACAAGTTTTTTCATTTTTGTTCATTTTGTTCCAATGGCAAATATATGTGGGGTTGAAAATTCATAATTTTCATAAGCTATAACCTATAATTTTTTCTTTCGTGTTGTTCCAATGGTAAATAATTAAGCGAATTTCAAAATTTGCAATTTTCGTGAGCTGTAACCCACAATATTTATTCTTTTTTCTTTCATTTTGACAATCGTTGACAAATAATTAAGTGGTATTCACAATTCATGATTTCATGAGCTATTATCCATAATTTTTTTATTTTTCTTTCGTTTCGATCTGATTGAAAATAGGGAAAAATGCTTCCACCCCCAAGAAATATAGATCCATGTCTTATCACCCGTGTTGACTAGTTAAGGGTTAAAACCCGCTACTTTCTTTAAACTTTTAATCTACCTCCCTATGTGTCATTTAGCTTTAAAATTTTCAATACTACTCTGTCTCTCTCTCTTCCCCCCTTCATCCACCTGCTAAATTAGCCATTGATTGGCCACTACCTGCCATCCTACATCATCTCCCATTCTCCCTTCCCTTTGGTCTCTTGAGCATTATTTTTCACTTTTTGTTCCATCTGCTTACTCTATTTATCTTAGCTGAGTACTATTTCATTTTGATCCATGAGCTACCTTGACACCTTAGCTAAATTCTAACCTAATTTTATTGCCTTTACATCAAAAAAAAAAAAACCTTCTTGGCATAGTTTTCAAGAATGATAATTGTGACGCACCTCGACTTGATTATTATGACGAGGGAGAAGAGGAGGATGTGGCAGTTTGGTGGGTTTTGTGTATGATGGGTCTGTCATGTGATGACAAGGGGGAGTAATGAAAATGATGTGGGTAATTTAGGTATTTTTAAAAATATAAGTAAAATCAGGTAGGGATATAGGGGTTTTCAAAAGAATTGTCTTTCTTGGGGGGGGGGGGGGGGGTAAAAGGATGTGACATTTCAAACCTGGGTAGAATAGTTGATTCGAAAAGATAGGAGGTGGAAGCAATTTCCCCTTGAAAATAATAAAGCAGAGTTCAAAATTCATTGTTTTCATGAACTATAATCCATGATTTCTTTCCATTTCGATTCATGCCGATCCGATGGCGCATAGTTTTGTTCATAAAAAATTCACGAGTTCATGAACTATAACACACAGTTCTACATTTTCGTTAATTTTGAACAAATAACAAATAATTAATCAAAATTTAAAATTTATGATTTTCATGAACATAGCTCATGTTTTTCGTTTGATTTTGTTCATTTTTCTTGTTTCGACCTAATTAGAAATAAGTTCAAACTTAACGATTTTATGAGATAAAACCTACAATTTTCTCCATTTATGTTCATTTTAACCCAATGAAAAATACTTTTGCGGAGTTTAAAATTCACAATTTCATGGGCATCCATGATTTTTGTTCATTTTTGTCATTTCAACCCAATGACATAATTTTGCGGAGTTGAAAATTCTCAATTTTCATGACCTATAACTCATGGTTTTTGTACAATTTTGTTTTATTTCGACCAAATAGCAAATAATCAAGCGGTGTTCAAAGTTTACGATCTCATGAGCTATTCATTTTCTTTCGTTTCGACTCAATGGAAAATAATTAAGCAAAATTAAAATTCACGATTTTCATGAGCTATAGCCCACGATTTTTGTTCATTTTCATTCGTTTTGACATAAAATCAAATAATTAAGTAGAGTTCAATATTTACAGTTTTCATGAGCTAATCCATGATTTTGGTTCATGTTGCTTTTATTTCGATCTAATAGCAAATAATTAAATAACGTTTAAAAATTCACGATTTCATGAGCTATAACATGATTTTTTCCCTTTTCGTTCATTTCAACCAAATAGCAAATAATTAATCAGAGTTCAACATACATGATTTTAATGAGCATAACCCACATTTTTTATTCATTTTTTGTTCGACCTAATAGGAAATAATTATGTGGATTTCAATAGCAAATAATTATGCGGAATTCAAAATTCACGAATTCTTGTGCTGTAACCTACAAATTTTGTCCATTTACATTCATTTTGACACATTGACAAATAATTTGTCTGAGTTCAAAATTCACAATTTTATGAGCTATAATACATGATTTTAGTCTCATTCATTTTGACTCGATGCAAATAATTTTTTCATTCAAATTTCACGATTTCATGTGCTCTAACAATGATTTTTATCCATTTTTGTTCATTTCAACCAAATAGTAAATAATTCACCAGAGTTCAAAAATACATGATTTTCATAAGCTATACCCAGAATTTTTGTCTATACATGTTCATTTTGACCCAATGACAAAGAAGCAGTGTTTAAAATTCACAATGTTATCAGCTATAACCTACAAATTTTGCTCATTTTTGTTCGTTCTAACTTCTAACCTACTGATAATTAATTATGTAGATTTTAAAATTCACAATTTTCATGAACTGTAACCCATGAATTTTATTCTTTTTAGTTTGTTTCGACTAGAGACATAATTATGCAGAGTCCAAAATTCATGATTTTATGAGCTATAACCGTCAATCTTTGTCAATTTATGCGTATTTCAACCTTATAAAAAATAATTTTGTTTATTCAAAATTCGCAATTTCATGAGTAAACCCATGATTTTGTTCGTTTTTGTTCATTTTAACCAAATAACAAATGATAAATAAGAGGTTAAAATTCATGATTTTTATGAGCATAACCCACAATTTTCATTTATTTTGGTTTGTTTTGACCTAATGACAAATAATTATGCATGGTTTAAGATTTAGGGATTTCATGAGTTATAGCCTGCAACTTTATCCATTTACGTTCATTTCGACCGAAGGGTAAATAACTTGATAGGTTTAGTCCGTAATATTAGACTCGATTTTGAGGGTCCCTGATCGTCCCAAATGACTGATAGGTTTAGGTTTTAAAATTCATGATTTTCATGAGCATAACCCACAATTTTCATTTATTTTGGTTTGTTTCGACCTAATGACAAATAATTATGCATGGTTTAAGATTTAGGGATTTCATGAGTTATATCCTGCAATTTTATCCATTTACGTTCATTTATTTTGTAGAGTTTAAAATTCATAATTTCATCAGCTACCACCTAGATTTTGTTTATTTTTATTTATTCCAACCTTGTTGCTACAAGGAAAAACTTGATAGGTTTAGTCCGCAATATTAGACTCGATTTTGAGGGTCCCTAATCGTCCCAAATGACTGATGTTGATCTTCTCTTGAGATTGCCTGTAAATTGTGATACACAAAATAAACGTTAGAGTGACGAAGGCGGGCCACAAGCACCTCTTCAATGCCAAAGAAAGACTCTTGATGATAAATGTCAAAGATGTAGGCTTGTAGGTTATGGTTTTGAGAGAAGGTTCTTCTAGACCGAGGTCAGCGGTACCTAGCATAATGTATGTGTCTCAGATCTAGAGGATGGATCCCCTTTACATGTTGGCAATTAGCAGATTTATACTGATTGCGTGGGCAAATTAGGTATTAAATGTGTCACCGTGCAGTCGGTTAAGACAGTTATGATAGTTGTGGTATGGTAGTTATTTGGCGTGCAAGTAAGTCTACGTGCCAGACTGTGGAGGAAGGTATAGTTGATGTATACGTAAATCAGGTAAGTTATAGAAGTTGGTAATCAAAGAGATTGATTATCGATTGATATCTCCTAACATGACATATTGAGGATATAATATGATCCAAATAAATCATTTTAATCAAGCAAATCACCATAGAACCAAGCAGGCTGAAAGTCAGGCATGGTAATCGAATTGATATGAGTTTAGTTGTCATGGGCCTCCACCGTCTTCTTCGGGTTTATGGGTCAGGTACATGGGTTGTGACCGAGTTAAATGCTGAGTGTGACTGTCCTACACTTAGCTAGTTAAATTAGTTGCATGTTGACAAATTCATCTACTAATGTATCATGGTCTAGCTAGCTCAATTGTAAAATATGGGTTATACACATAACAAACTCTTAGCAATAATTAAGTGCTATTCAAAATATACAATTTTGTGAGCAATAACCTACGATCTTTGTTAATTTTTCTCTTGTTTCGATCCAATGCAAAATAATTGAGTTGAGTTCAAAATTCATGATTTTCATGAACTATAACCCATAATTTTTTACTAATTTTCATTCATTTTGACCCATTAGCAAATAATTTTGTTTTCTAAATTCACGATCGAATGAGCTTAACCCAAGGTCTCTGTCTTCATTTTGACCAAATAGCAAATAATTAATCAGACTTTGGAATTTATGATTTTATGAGCATAACCCCATGTTTTTTCTTTATTTTTATTCATTTTGACCAAATATTTAATAATAATGCGGAGTTCAAAATTCACGATTTCATGAGCCCAATAATTTTTGTCCATTTAGTCACTTCGACTCAATGGAAAATAGTTTCGCAGAATTCAAAATTCACAATTTCATGTACTATAATTCACATTGATTTTTGTTCAATTTTCTTTTGTGTTGATTGAATGATAAATAATTAAGCGGTGATCAAAAGTTACGATATCATGGCTATAACTCGCGATTTTCGTTCATTTGACCACATAGCAAATAATTAATAATATTTCAAACTTCATGATTTTTGTTTTTTTGTTGTTTTGACCTAATGACAAATAATTGTGAAGTTCAAAATTCATGATTTAATGAGCACCCACAATTTTTGTTCATTTACAATCATTTCAACCTAATGAAAAATGATTTTAGGAGTTCAAAATTCAAAATTTTCCTGAGTTATGACTCACAATTTTTGTCCATTTCATTTCGACCTCATAGCAAATAATTCTACGGAGTTCAAATTTCATAATTTTCATGAGCTATAATCCACGTTTTTTTTATTTCTCCACCATTTTGACCTAATGGCAAATAGTTAAGTGGTGTTAAAATTCACGATTTCATGAGCAACCCACAATATTTGTTTATTTTTCTTTCATTTCAATTTGATGAAAAATATTCAAAATTCACGATTTTCATGAGTTATATAATGCACGAATTTTGTTCATTTTTGTCATTTTCTTTCGTTTCAACCCTATATCAAATAATGAAGCGGAGTTCAAAGTTCATGATTTTCATAAGCTATAACTTACAATTATTGTTCCTTTTTTTCATTTTGACCCATTGACAAATGATTAAGCGGTGTTCAAAAGTCATGACTTTCATGAATTATAAACCATTATTTTTATTCATTTTCATTCTTTTTGACCAAATTGTAAATAATTAAGCTGAGTTCAAAATTGGGAAATTTACAAAATAGATTGTTTTTATAAAGTAATTAGTGAAATAGACCGTTTTTTACAGTAATTAGCAAAATAGACCGTTTTTTGGCAAAAGAGGTCGATTTTGAAAAAGGGTTCAGAAAACATACGGGACTACTA
>BQKN01066080.1:68865-84852 GCA_022839385.1 Asparagus kiusianus
AAAAAAAAAAGAAAAAACACAGGGAGAGACCACTTTATCAATCATAAATTGTTGATTTCTATACTGGACGGTTGTGATTCATTTTACATATAGTTCTCACCAATACCCAATGAAAACACTTATTTATGATTTCCATTTATATACATATCACAATCATTCATCAGCCAATTATACCGTTGTAATTGAAGTAGTGATCTCTCCACTATTTTCTTTTAAACACTGGAGAGTATCTGTTATCCATATATAAAAGGTACTCATCAAGCAATCAAGACCAACATTGTGCCAAAAGAAAAACTGCCGACATCAAAATAATCAAATTCGCATTTCTAAAGTCCAACATGACACACAGAAACTAAATTTCCAAAAAAAGAAAAAAAAAATCAATCATCCGGAAACTAAATTCACACTAATCCCCTAAAACAATAATCAAGAACTCACTGTCCCTATTTTTTTAAAAATTATTCAGTAGTCTCTGTCCACTCGAAAACGAATCCTAAAAACCTCTGTTTTGCATTAAACTAAGGTAGCTAATACCTGGTGCTTCGACCATCTAGTAAACAGAACCGCTGAATTACTCCTCCTAATTCTGTGCTCTGTGCATCTTGATCTTCTTCCTCCTCCCTGATATTTTCCCGCCAAAGCCGACACTAATCCCAGCCTCCACATCCATCCAATGCCACCTACTCCTCCACAACCATATCCTATACCTCACCGCTGCCACCAACTCTACCCTCAACCTCACCCTTCTCCTCCTCATCTCAATCACCTTAACAACCTCATCCCACTCTCTACCACCACCAAACACTTCCCCCGAAACACTACTACTCTTCTCATGCCCCTGATCGAACGCCTCCAACCTCGTGGTAGCTATGCTAGCATTTCTTGAATAGACGGTGATGTTGATTTTGTCGTAGTAGACTCTGCCTCGTTTGTTGTCGTTGGAGAAACCGATGGAGAAGGAGATGGAGGATGCGTTGTTGCTGGTGGTGGTGTTGATAGAGAAGTTGGTGAGGGTGAAGGATGGGGAAGAGGGACGGAGAGCGAGCCAGAGGAAGAAGAGGAGGAGGAGGGAGAGGATTATGACTTGAAGGAGCCAGAGGTAGAAACTGTGTGCAGGGCGTCTAGACATTTAAAGTTAGTTTTTTCTTTTTTTTTATTGGTTTGATGTTGGGGATGACATTGGAGAGAGTATGGAGTTTGAGAATAAAATGGAGAATGATTGTGTGTTGAGGGGGGGAGAGAGTTTGGTTTGAGGCTGGGGTGATATGTGAACGTGAGAGATAATTTGGGGCATAGTTTTTGGTGGATGCAACGGACATGGTGATTATGGCAGAGGAGGTTTTGTAACTGCCAAGGAGTTAGGGTTGGATGATTGGCTCGTTATTGGGCCCATTACTGCGGCAGTTATGGATGCCTACATAAAGTGTGGAGAAGTGAATTAGCTCTCATTTTCTTTTTCGATACTAGTCTTTAAATCTTTGAATTAGTCCCTCAAATCATTGAAACTAGTATTTAAACCCGTGCAAAGCACGGATCCTAAAAGATTTTCTGCAAATATTTAACATGTTATCAAAATAAAGTATTCTGTTTTAGATATGAAGTATAGTGGTGGAAGTGAACCGAATAATTAATAAATAGTTTGATTATTATTCGTCTAGATATTCGAGCAAGTTCGATTCGTTAACTACTTCATTAACCAAAATTCTAAAGATCAAATAACTCCTCAAAACTGAAATCGAAATGGCACAATGAAGGTCAATTTTTTCATTGCATAAATGTGTGAAAATTCTTATCCAAAATTTAAATATAAAAAGTGAAATAAAGTTATTGTTTCATAAATGTGATGAACCGAGTTGACACTCCGATTCGAATGGCAAGAAACAAATAGTACTCAGTCTGTAGGTAAAAGAAATACCTTATACCAACAACTTTCTTGAAATCTGCTTCAAGAGCCCATACCATATACTTGTGAAAATCAAATTTTAGGTCATCTATTTGAAAATTTTGAATTAATTACCATGATGAAGCCCATACTCATTGTGGTGTAGTCTGATTTAGTTACGGATCCATAGAATTGCCAAAAGAATACTGAAGCAAACATAAAATTAATTAGACTCAGAAAATCGGACAACTTCCTGAGAAATCAATAGAATCTTTTAAGAAAGAATAATAAATATTGTTAAAGAAATATGAATAAGAAGTTGTAGGAAAAGCATGTAACTAAAAATAGAACAAAAGCATAAAAATGATTAGACGCAAAACTTCCTAAATCTTTCTAAGAAGTCCAATAATATTCACACTTAATTAGCAGACATCTTCTGAGATAGAATAACAAATACGACTAACAAAAATTTTTGGGTTTCTAATATCAAAATTTCGAAATATGGGAACGACTCAATAATTGATGTAAACAATGGAAATCAACATTTTCAATCAAATCATGAAAATTCTTGGGACAACACATTTAAACTGAATATACTTGCTCACCAATTCAGAAAAGATCCATTTTAGCTGAAATTTACATAACATATTGCACAACCAGCCATACCTTCAATTTGAAATTCAAACCAATTGTTTCGCGAGATTGTATGCACAGTCTGGTGAGTTGAGGATCTCATAATAGAAAACTGAGAAGTTAAGAGCCAAGCCAAGCCTTATGGGATGGGTCGGAGCCAATTCAGCAAGAGCAATATCCTAAAAATGATGACAATTCAATATAACGTGCTTAGCTAATGGTCAATAACTCTTAATTCTACAATAAGAAACCCATTTAATGGGAAAAGTAATACAGAAATTTGATTAACACAAACATACAATGAAGGTAAGCTCCAGTAAATATCATGGCAAAACGATGAGGTTTCTTGACAAATAAAAATATCTCTATCAAACCAAATAGGCCATAAAAAAGGTATTAGAGTATATAAACTGCTAACTGCAGGTATAAACGAATGAAACCCAATCAAAGAACTGACCCACCTGTGCGGATTTGTATGCCGTCAGCGTATGTTCAGCAGCCTCTTTTTTGTCAGCCCTAGTCTTAAACTCTGCAAGGTACTTGTTCAGAATTATTCATTAGTTAAAAACAATGTCCTTCTACTTCCAAACCCAAAACCTACTTATAATCTAGAAAGCACAAACCTGTGGTAATATCCCTTCACTCTTATGAATATTGTGATATGATCTTCGAGGAAGCCACTCAATTACATGACGATGTGTGTCATTACATTGTACAAAGGGCAAACATATGCTAATTTTTGTCAATCTTTTGAACTCGTAATCATGTTGTGCATGTTATATCCCGTATCGTATGGTCTTCTATGTATCAGTAACCATTATAATCATTATACTTGCTTCCCTTGTCTGCTTTGATATCTTAATGATATGCTTTCTATACTATTTGTTCTTTTTCATTATATTATCTACAACAAAGACTCTTTAAAACAGAAGTTTTATATTGTAAATAAACTTTTATGAGAAACACATGTATTTTTATTTTCTGTTCTAAATTATAAGTTTATACGAAAATGCAATGCTAGCAATAGTGTAGTAAATGAATTATATAAGAACTTGCCAAATGCCAATGAAAAACCAATTAAAACAATATGCTAAAGATACTAAATATAATACTACTTCAAATTTATCGGTAGCTAGTAGTAAAAGATCAATAAGATTCAAAATCATTTGTAGAGAGTTTACACATTCTGTAATGAAAGAAAAGGTAGCTTTTTTGGGATTAGGATACAAAGATGGGAGTGAAGATTTCCAGAGAGTTTACACATTCTGTGAGACGTGGGTTAGGTGAGGCGGTTTTTTTTACGGGATAAAAGGAATCAGTTGAAACTCTAGTACGTGGGCACTTTTAAATTAAAAAATTGAATCAGTTATTTGGTGGTTTCAATTTACTGTTCATCTCATTGTTCTCCTTTAGTTAAAAGAAGTAGTAGATGGCTTCTGCATCTTTAACACAACTTAAACATCATGTTAATAAGAAGAAAACTATAATCCAAGACTATTAGTTTATAGCTAAGTAGCATAGAAGTATTACCTGCAACAGAGGCAACTTGAAAGCTCTTAGACATGGATTTTCCAGCCTTTTCCAAAGAACCTATGCTGAAATAATTAAGATAAAGCATACTTCGTCAAATTTAATAGAATTAAATCAGAAAAGTACAGTAGACAGCACATCATCTTATAATCAACCACAAAAAAAGAGACTACTTTTGTCATCCTAAAGGGAAAAATACTATGTAAACCAGATGGTTCTCAGAGCATCTGATTAAATCAATTCAACGTAACATTTACTAAAGGAATAACTCAGATGAAACAAAAGGTTCAAGCTTCCAAGCATTATTCTTCTGTACATTGCTCTTAAATATGTAATGTCGTAATATATAAGTAACACACAACAACCTTATTTTGCTTGAAAGATGGAATTCTACTCAATTAAACACAATATCAATAGAATTACTAACCTCAAAGTACCAGAATAGGGCCATCTTTGAGGCTTATAACTGCATTGACTTCTCTAAAGAGTGTGCCTGTATAGCATTTAGGAAAAAGAAAGTGTAAATTAAAACATCAGGATTTCATAGCGGAGGATACGATGGCATAATGAGAAACTGAACGAAGAAATACCAACCACTTCCCTACAGGCAAATTAAAATTTATAGCATCAACTTCATTGAAAAATATAAAAAGATAAACACTTTAAAGCGATCCCAGATCCCATTCATTAATAGAACAAAATAAACACTATAAAACAGAAATTTCATCAAATGGGTTATTTGTAAACAATCCACGTACGCATCTTAAACCACTCGCTAATCAAAGATAAATTTTTGAATGAAACCCATGTCAACCCCCTCAACACAAACCCAAAGCAGTAATCTGGAAACTAATCACAATATAATAATTCAAATGCAACGCCAATTCGGAACCTGGGGAGAGGTAGAGGGAAATGAGGCTCGTTTGCGTGGGAAGCTTGCCGGAGAGAGGAGGAGGAGGAGGATGGTGACGGGGAGGTGAGTGCGAGGTCTGAGGACGGCGGAGGAAGCATTTGACGATGAAGACGTCAGAGGAGGAGAGGGGTAATCGGCGACAAAAGAAGGGGTGGTTCTAGGGATTTGTTTGACGATCGGAGATATCAGCGATGGTGGGATCTGAGATTGATGATGAAGAGGTGGAGTTCTCCATTGTTTTTGGGTTTAGATTTGGCTGGGTTCGAAGAGAGAATGGAGATTGGGGGAAGTTCAGAGAGAGAGAGAGAGATAGAAAGGGTAGTTTGGAGAACGTGGTAATGTGGGAAGTTTGGAAAATAGGTGTGTGAGAGAATTTCGGCTGAGTTGGCAAATCCCTATATATGACTGGTCCAACAGTGATTTACTATTCATTGAGTTCTCCTTTAGTGTTCTCCTTTAGTTAAGAAGAAGTAGATATAGTTCGTACGTGTTCTCCATCTTAGGAGTTGAAAAATATTTGAGACTGAGAAAGAGAGATAAAAGAGAGTTACACCTGATTTCCTAATTTTTATTTTTTTCTCTTTCTTTTTTGAATCGGGCCAGGATACAATTATCACTAATAGAAAAAATCACATCCTAGACGGAATATCTTAGACGGAAATTTTTCCGTCTGGTTTGCTACTAAATAAAAATTTGAACGCTACTGAATAAAAATTTGAACGCTCCTGAACACTACGGAAATCATCAAGAATACAACAAATATATGAACACTACTGAATAAAAATTTGAAAAGGCGAGTCGTGTGAAAGTGTTGATAGGTCCAAAAAGCATTCAAGGGGGTCAAAAATGTCTGATCGTAATATTTTATTTCTCCTTTTGACCAACAAGAATAAGCCTGTAATTATTGTTATCCCTTTGCTTTGTTTTGAACTCTGCAACAATTGAGGACACATCTTTCTTCTTTGATAGTGGCGACCACTTGAATGTCTACGTATATTTAGCCGCGTGACACGCTAAGTATAAGAACGCCATTAAACACAGTTCAGCATCCTCAAAATGCTCAGGAGCTCAAAAGAAAAGAACAGAGGGGGAGGTTGCAGTATTGGGCTTTTTCACACTTACTGCGCTGCCGCAGGCCCAACAAGAGCTACATTAAGAAACGGGCTAAATGAAGTTCACGGCAATAGGCCCAACTTTGAGCAAAGTAAGAACTAAATCAAGACAATGGCCCAATTAAAACAGAGGGGCCCAACAATGTAAGCGGCAGTGACAAAAGAGTACCCACGAAATTAGGAAAACTGAAGGATCGCCCACCGTGGGGCTCGAACCCACGACCACATGGTTAAGAGCCTTGCGCTCTACCAACTGAGCTAGACGGGCTGTTGTTAATCATCGACTAATAAGTAAAAAAATACAGGTAGGTGCTACGCTTTCACCCCTCCAACGGCGGAGGAGGGAGGGGGGCCAGAGCCCAGAGGCAGAGAGAGAGAGAGAGAGAGAGAGTGTGGGAGGGGGAGACGAGAGGAGAGAGAAAGTGAGAAAATGAGTTGGCTGCCATGGCGTCCTCTTCTTCTCCTCACCGTCGCCGATCACAACCATCTCCTTCCCTTCTCTCTTGGCCTGTCCCTTCTCATCTCCTCTCTCGTTCGTATCCCTCTCATCCCCTCTCACTCCTCGTAAACCCTAATAAAATATTCCAACAACATTCTCTTAATTCCTGTAATTTTTTGCAGGCGGTGGTTCTGGCGCTCGGCGCGGCCGCCTTCTTCCTCGAATTCGTCAGAAAGATCGGATGCCAGCATTCGTAATCGCCAAACCCTAGCGGCTTTAATTGGAAATCCCTAGTTCACTCACCAAAATTTCCAATCTTTTCTGTTTTTACGTACTGCAGGCTTGAGAGGTCCGCTGCGTCTGACGCGTTCTTCGAGGATCCTAGCTCTTTGAAGAAGGTAAATTACAAGACCGCTGAAAAGCTCCGTTCTTGCGATCTTATTTGTGCTCGAGGTGACACAACGTAGTTCGGGTCATCGCTTTTTAAGCGGCGAGTGTGAATTTGAGAACAAAAGAGATAAATTTCTTCTACGGGTCACTAAATGGGAACCTTTGGGACTGCCGGACTGAGAATCGATTTGTTCTCGCGGTTGAATTTAGAGTTTTTTCGGGTCGAAATCGTGTAGGTTTTTTTTTTCCAATTGACAATGCAGTGTTTTTATTTCTAATGTAGTGGTGTAACTGTAAACCTGGAAAACTTTAGAGACGAGTAGGATTTGGGATGGTGTAAGTAGTTTCATACAAAGATTGGTGTGGACCAAAACATTATGAGTGGAGATGTTTCGAGAAATGGGCGTCAAGAACCTGTAGGAAGTCCATGTTTGCCCCTCTTGATGGTGAAAAGAGGCTTCATGTCGATTTTGTAGCATAAGGAAAATGCGATGCACCTTATTGGTGCAGACGTTGTGTTACTAGGCTGAAGTTTCTACCAATGTGTGCTTCTATGTTCCCTGATGCTTTTAGTTGCATCTCTCTCTCATGTTTTGCTCTCGAACTCTATTAGCGTTTAATATTGGCTAGATTGTTGAATACTCACATGCTATATATTTATGAATGAGTTCTTCTATGCTTCCTATCCTAGTACTTTTAGGTATCATCATGTTTGTGTTACTTACCATTACTATTAATTTTGAGTTGGAAATAATGAGGTTATATGCTAATGAAAGTTAATCTTTTACAACAAAGAAAGCGTAGAACCAATTGATGAAAATATATTGGTTTTTGAGGTGTATATCATACACTTTTGACCAGCATCTGTCCCTTATTAAGAAATCATGTTATTTGATGCAGTTAAGTTAGATCTCAACTTTCTGTTTAACTATGTTGCTATTCTGCAAGAATTTTCCAGGTTCCATGCCCAACTATCTTTGATCCCGCGGAGAAGTATATATCTTTGATAGTCCCTGCATATAATGAAGAGCTCAGGCTTCCCATAGCTCTTGAGGAGGCAATGGAGTAAGTTAGCAAATGCTTGTTTTATTGTACTGATATGCAACTTGTTTTAAATCATTTCCTCCCATGGTTTCATTATTTGGCTGCAAAAATTCTGGTCACACAAAGAGCTAGTGCAGTTGGTTAACCAGGTGGGACTGTTAACAAAAGTGCTTTCTGCTGATACTGTGATTACGCATACTATTAAGTGCTTATAAACTGAAATTCTTTCAGTATTATTAGCGTAAAAGTTGGTGTATCTGGTTAGTGACGTCAATTGTTATCAAATTCTTAAGTGGTTGCTTTCCTCAAAAGTGTATCACTAGATAGGCTCAATTTATGCTTACCAATATACTGGAAGCAAAATAAGGAAAGAAGAAGGCCAGCATATAGTACACCACGGTCTTTCCGAGTATTAGACATTAATATGATAAGTTCTTGTGACAACTTGATCTTTCCTCTCAGAGACTTCTTTAATCACTCTATTTCAGCTGTTAGCTACCTGCTTCTGCCAACAATTGAAACAAGTAGCCAGACAAACATTACCCTCTAGCCAAGAGAATGCTCAAGATCAAATCTCTTCTTTGTGCAAAATAACATAAATGAATACTTTCACAAATGGGTAATTATTCGTTTTTAGTGTTCTATCCTTATTCCTTCTAGTTTCGTAGGTGCTTTTATCAGTTGCAAACTGTGCTAACTTTTCCGTGGGAGCCCCTTTTGTTCATTTTGTTTTCTGTAAGGCAATGGCTATTTTACGTTTTCTGTTCCTTTGACAATCAAAATTGTAACTTTAGACTCTATGTTAATTCTCTTTCTATTAGACTGCAGCCTTAATTATAAACAGTTAGTGCAACCTTTGCGCTAAGATACGAACATGTATGAACTAGCACGTGCATTAACATTTGTAGCAAATGCTTTCCAGTATTTGTTTATGATGGTAATCTAATATTACATCATTTTGAGGTTATTTATTTTATACAACTGTAATTACTTCTTCTTTGCAGGTATCTCCAGCGACGCTCAGCTGCCGATAACACATTTACTTACGAGGTATGATTTTGTGCAACACTTGTAGATACTCAAATATCACATGCACAGAACACATTTATTCGCTAATCTGAACTCTAATATCACATGCATAAGTATGTTAGTGAAATGCATACACACTGAACTTGTTGTGCAAGGCTTAGTCATGCTATCAGTTACTCGAAGAACCATGAATAGTTTGTTTTTACTTGGTTACTTGTGAAATGTGAGTAATTGTTTAATACTTCTTAGTGTCACACTTCATAGTTACGACACTGCCTTGTTCAGTGTAGAATATTATTACTGCTTTCAAGGTTTCCTGAAAACCTTCTGATATATTATATGTATTATGTCTCTAATACAGGTGTTGATAGTTGATGATGGAAGTAAGGATAGGACATCAAAGGTAGCTTTTAACTTTGTTAGGAAGTACAAGATTGATAATGTAAGGGTCATGCTGCTGGGAAGAAATCATGGAAAAGGAGAAGCGATAAGAAAAGTACGTCTTCTAGCCTTCTATATATTTTTTCCTGAAGACTGACATAGGTGTTGAGTACTTGAGTGTATATTTATTTGGGAGCTATTATAAATGTGTAGATAATGTTTATATATTACTGGTTTTGCTAGTTGGGTGGACATGGAATTTATTTTCAGCACTGATTGACCAATGCTTCTTAATTTTGCGAAAGCATTGTTAAACAGGGAATGCTTCATTCACGTGGTGAACTCCTTTTGATGCTCGATGCTGATGGGGCAACTAAGGTGACTGACCTCGAAAAGCTTGAAACACAGGTCTGTCTGAGTAATCGATGTTTTAAAATTCAGACTTATCAGCAAATGCCCCTTCTTCTTCCTCCTCTTTTTTGTTTTTTTTTTGTTTTTTGTTTTTTGTTTTTTTATCGATAAGTTGTAACCCAGTCTTAGACCTGAGACCTTTTATAATCTGACCTCTTATTTTACAAACTAAGTCTTAATGGTCCTAATTTTAAGCTAACTGAAGTTTACATCTGCCTAGAATATCAACTCTTGTATTTTTTTTTCCCTTCAACCACTATAGCAATTTGATTACTTTCCCTCTTTACCATCAGATACTTGCATTAGCAGAGAAGAAGAAGAAGGAACGTAATTCACATGCTATTTCACCAGATGACTCAAGTCATAAGCTGTCTGATATTGAAGTTGCGGTGTTTGGTTCTCGTGCTCATCTTGAGAAGCAGGCTCTTGCAACGGTTTTATTTTTGACTTTTTGGTTCTTCCATTCACAGTTTCTTTGTTTTCTGCACTATCCAGCTTAGCTTAGTAGGCATTTTTGTATTGTTATAGAGGAAGTGGTACCGGAATTTTCTTATGAAGGGTTTCCATCTTGTAGTTCTACTGACAGCTGGTTCAGGAATTCGTGATACTCAGGTATACTTATCTGCTTCAATATGTCTATTGCCATTTGATAATGCTGATGTCAGTTCTGGCTTTCTGTTATGAATTAGTGTATACAAGGTAGGAAATTATTTTCTGTATTCGTACTGTCTCTTACTTACTACAACTTTTGTAGTGCGGCTTTAAGATGTTTACAAGAGCCGCTGCCAGGAAGCTTTTTACAAACATCAGATTGAAGAGGTGTGTGTTTTGATCTTCACTAGAAACCTCTCTTTCGCTAATTAAGTGTAGGCATTTTCTCTCTGTGGTATTGGCAAATTGCAGAACTTGGACAATCTACAGTTTGTTAACAGCATTATTATGATGCTTACAAATTACAGAAAAATCTAGGCTAACATTGTTAGTTGTAAGCCTTTTCAGATAAAAACAATTATATTTTTCCTTTGCGAGTCCTTCATACTGCTCCACGTTTAGGAACAGACTATAAATGAAAAACATTGAAGTCTACTTCTATTTCTGTTAGCTGAAAGGAATTTTAAATTCAATTCTCCAAGCTGAACTTCTATCTTCGTTTAGTTGCATAATGTTCTTTCCAGTAAGAATAAAGTGGCACACTTCGTCATGTTTGCTAGTAGGAAATCAATTTCTATTTTTTTGCGTTCTTCAAATCAGCTTACGCGCTTCCTAGTAATCATTGTGCATCATTCTTCTAGCTTTGCTGTTTTTTGCTTGTTTGATATTGGAATTACCTTTACAAAAGATACTAAAAACTGTTTTTTTTCTTGAGGAATTGATTTTAACTGATATGGTTTTATGTTTATAAAACCTGAGCAGCTTCTTTTCAAGAATGTATTTCTGATTAATTTGTCATTTCTTGTACTTTAAGTCTTATTCTATACGGTTTATGCAAGCGATTGTACCAGTTTTATCACTTACCTTGTTATGCTTTTTTTTCCTTAATGCAGGTGGTGTTTTGATGTTGAGATAGTCTATTTATGCAAACATCTAAATATCCCGATGATGGAGGTATCTGTGAACTGGTGTGAGATACCTGGTTCAAAAGTGCGGCTAACTAGCATCATCCACATGCTGTTTGAGCTTCTTCTCATTCGCTTGGGCTATGGCCTCGGCATCTGGAAAATCTACACTTAGAGAGAAGTCTCTAACATTATTTTACTTTAAGAATCAGCAGAAGGCATATACAGGAGCCAGGGAATCAAGATAGTGGGAGTTTGTACAAGTAGATTCCTCCATTTTTCATAAAGGTAATTTAAGAAGATTAGAAGGAAATGAAGAGTTTTTTTTTTGTGCTCGTTTACGTTGTAACAATATTGGATTTTTTGAACAATGACCAGTCTAGAAAAGGCAATGCACTGATTCAATAGATGAGAGAATTATTGTGATTCTGCGGGGGCATTTTATTTCAAGTGATTTGGGGCTACTATTTCATGATTTAAAGTTCTTTCAGACTGCAGATTTGAGTTTTTTTTTTAAACTATATTATTGTTATTTATACATGTAGCGGATGCTTGTTCAACACCTATAATGGAGCGGGTGCCTTTTATGCAACATATTGATAACCTGAGATTATCTCTATGCAACACATTGACATTACTCGCATTCACTGATGAGTACAGATAATGGAGCAATAAATAAGTTCCGGAATCACGGAGTCAAAGTACTGAATACAAATTTTAGGAGACATAAAAATGGCTATCCTTATTTCAAATTAGTAAGGTAGGGATATTAGAGGAAAATTTCAGCTTACAGCCTTACAATTATCTTAATCTAGTTGGCAAATCTTGCTGACAAGATGAATTTTGGTTGCGGCCTCTCTCAAGCAGGAGCTCACATGGCCACACTCTTGCAAAAGGCAACAGCTTAGTTTGCTTGCAAGTACAGGATCCCACAGCTGTTTCCTTTGCTTTTTTTAAGCACAGAAGGATTTGTTTATGAGAAGAGAACAATAATTGCCTGTAAAGCTCTTTATATACTCTTGCAGTGTTCATAACTTGTCTTCATGTACCTCATAAATTTGATTAATAGCAAACATGCACGAGTGTGGCCTCCTTTGTTTTTCTGCACCTCATGCATTCATGTGCTGAAACCCACATTCCTTTATACAATATTATGCCGTACTGTACAAGACAATATATGATCCTCTAAATGAAGTCATTTCATCTTGATATCAATTTTGGGTTTATCTTCTCAGCATCTTTTACTCCTATATTTTGTTTACTTTTTATGATAACTTGCACGTACACTCAATGTAATATAGTCCTTTTCATTTTTTTAACTTAATCTTTTTCTATACTCAACCCTTGATGTCCAAATGAAACTATATTTCTCTTATTATTGGTGTCATGCAGCTTGAAAAAATGTGCAGAGGTAACAGGTTGTTTAAACATATTTAGTGCATGTGATTGTTGTAAACTTTTCTTGCTGGTGGAGCCTTTGTTCAAGTCAAACATCGAGTGTCACTGTCATGATGGATGCATTGTATACTTAGAGCAAGTGCATCAAGCTCCCAGTTGGGAGTTCTAGTCAGCAAGCTCTCAAAAGCTCTCAAGCATTTTAGAATAAAAAAATAAAAAATAAGCTATGGGAAGCCCTCCTTCTTTTATGGAGCTCCAACAAACTCCTAGTTAGGAGCTCCAACAATATTAAAAAAAACCTCTTTTATTTTAATATTTTACCCATTACTTTTAATTATATTTAAACCTCTTGTATTTCATTTCTAACCGTTGGATACGGCCTTCGAGGGAGCGCACACGGTCTTCGAGGTAACCCACGGTCTTCGAGGAAACGCACACGGTCTTCGAGGTTGGGCACGAAGTTTGAGGTATCACAAACTTTGATCATCAACCGACTGATTCCTATAAAATTTGATGGCTTCTCTCCTCAACCCATCATCTCCCAGAACAAAATGTCTAGCTCATCTAGCTCTAGCGATGATGAAATGATGAAGACGTTCTTTCTTATGGGAGCTACTATCATTGAGGAAGAAGAACAAGAGAAATGTTCAACTTCGGTTCAACACAAAAGATGTATCGTGCTCCATCGAAACCGACTGGAAGACCACAATCGATTTTTCCAAGATTATTTTGTTGACGCACCAACCTATCCTCTTCATTATTTTCGTCAAAGATTAGAATGACGCGTTCGTTATTCCTTCGAATCCACGACGCAGTCGTCGAACATGACAAGTACTTCGTCCAAAAGAGGAATGCTGCTGGACAGTTAGGACTATCTAGTCTTCAAAAGATTACTGCAACTATGCGGATGCTCGCATATGGAGCATCCGCTGACTCCATTGACGACTACGTTCGGATCGGTAAAAGTACGTCGCTTGAGAGCGTGAAGAGGTTCGTTCGATCGATTATCAACATCTTTGGAGAGGAATACATTCGTTCACCGACTAATGAAGACGTTGCACACCTGCTCGAGGAAGGTTCACAACGAGGTTTTCCTAGTATGCTTGGGAGCATCGACTGCATGCACTGGACATGTAAAAACTGTCCAACTGCTTGGCAAGGTATGTATACCGGGTATTTTCATGAACCTATAATTATTTTGGAGGCCGTAGCTAGCAAAGATTTTTGGATATGGCATGCCTTCTTTGGACTGCCGGGGTCTTACAATGACCTCAATGTTCTACATCGTTCACCGGTTTTCGCACAACTTGCGGAGGGAAGAGCTTCACCGTGCAACTATACTGTCAATGGCCACAAGTACAATATATGATACTATATCGCCGACGGGATTTACCCAGAGTGGTCCACATTAGTGAAGACTATTCCAACACCTCGAGGAAACAAGCATAAGTATTTTGCTCAACAAGAAAAGCGTAAGAAAAGATGTTGAGCGAGCTTTTGGCATGTTGCAAGCTCGATTTGCGATTGTTCGTGGACCAGGACGTTTCTCACAACCTTGTGTGCTGAAAGACATCATGACAGCCTGCATCATAATGCATAACATGATCGTTGAAGATGAACGAGATTGTCAATTAGACAGCAACTTTGACTTTACTGGTTCGGTACCAGTCGTTGAACCTTCTCATGTGCAGACGGTGCCTCTAACTGAGTTCATCCAAAATCATCATCAGATCAGGAACACGCAAACACACAAATCACTAAAAATGATTTGATCGAGCATCTGTGGCAGCTCAAGGGATCCATCGTCGAGGATTAAGTTTCTTTATGTCTAATGTAATTTCAGAAAAGGAGTTCAAGTTGTTGTACTACACCAATTTTATTTTTAATAAAGTAGTTGTTTTCATTCAATGCCAAAATTTTCAACTTCAAGTACAATCATAAATCTAATACAAGATAATATTTGATAATTAGGAAGAACTAATGAGGATGCGATGCGAGTACAATATATGCTAATTAGGAAGAACCCTTAGACATCCACCTCTCCAATATCTCTGCCTGACGCATTTCAAAATATTTTCGTTGAACTGAATTGAGTGTTGAGAGATCCATCTTCATGATATCGTTATCTTGTTTCTTCTGTTTTAGCTCCATTTTTTGATTGGTGGTTTGCTTCATTCACGAGAAAGCCTCTCCCATGATGGACTTAGCGGACTTAAAAGTTTTCCACATTTTGTGAGGCTTCATTATCTTACTATTTTTTATCAGCTCTGCAGTTGTGTTTTTGTGGGGGGTAGGGGGGGAGGGGGGGTTGTAAAAAATTTTCTCAGTTGGGAGCTCTACAAATTTGTGGAGCGTTTGGGAGCTCCGAAGCTCTCAAGAGTCACGTCAGCCTAAGGAGAGGGGCTTAGAAGCGGTTAGGAGGTTGCTAGAGGGGTGTAGCAGGCTCCCACCGTCACGTAGGCACTGTAGACTTTTCTTGCTGGTGGAGCCTTTGTTCAAGTCAAACACCGAGTGTCACTGTCATGATGGATGCATTGTATGCTTAGATCTTCCTTTTCTGAGTGAAACTAGTGTGCAGCGTTTACTGCAGTAATTCTTTGTTAAATACTTGTGAACGCTACAGTAATTTTTAGAATGCTACCTCACTCTGTTTTGTGTTACAGTTTATTGCTACAGTGATAATATTAAAGTAATTCACTGTATCATTTACTGCAGCATGAACGGTGAATCTTTAGATCCTCCTATAAGTACGTAGGAGCAGATATAGAGTTATATTTCTAATTTTAATATTTTTGCTTGTAATATGGTTCCCACCAACGTTTTCTATTGTTTTTTTGTTTCCCGAGGAAAAAAAGTCTATTGTTGGATGACTGAAGAAACTGGCTGTGGATCTCAAGTCTCAACTACCACTTTTGGCATTTGATCCAAGGTTTATAAATAATTTGCAAAAGTCAGGGAGTGCCGAACCAAAAGAGGTGTGAAGTAGCAGACATCTTGTTAACAAGAGTAAAACCAAAGTTTTGGGCTGATAATTATCCAAAACAGATATATATATATACAAAGATGGCAACAAAATAATTTGACCTGGTCACATGACCTACATTTTTATATGTTATACAATCCTAATCATCAGCATTAGACTTACGTAGACGACAAAACTAATGTAAGCCAATAACATTCCTCTGCCTGTATAACAAGAAAACGCATCGCATAATCTTTTTGGTTATTATAATTATAATTATATTTTCTATGCTTATCTTACTGGTAGA